>SMLS01021410.1:0-10644 GCA_004785975.1 Popillia japonica | reverse complement strand
GGGGGGAGGCTTTTAAATAGGAGTAACATTTATCCAAACCGTTTGAACCAAATTAAATGAGGAACAATATTTAGAAACACCCTGTATACACATTGTTGTACATAAGTTCCCCGCTTCTATATTGCTTCAACTGGTGCTCTAATTGGGCTACATGTACCTCATTTGTGTCGTGCCTTAGGCGTACACGAGATCTTGACTTCCTGAACTTTCCGCAGGTAGCCATTTCCCAACCAGTTTTCGTCTGCATGTCGGCAATAATCTGGATTTTACGGTGCAGAAAGGATGGGGTGCAGGCGCAAACATAGAATTCGAATTTTTTCCCGCTTATTAAAACACGATATTTAATAAGAAATAATTTCGTCTCCGAAACGACGCCCTAATAAAATGTCCCCCTTGACTGTGTACACATAAAGAAGCGACTCCCGCGAATAAAGTCTTTATGCTCGACTTCTGTTTTTTGGTATATTCCGTATGTACTTACATAATTTAGAGCAATGTGTGACAGGGTTGTTCCGAAATCTTTATAAATGTGATTCAAGTAAAAGGCTCGACACAATTTCATATGTTAGAAAATAAAATACTCCGCGTAAAAGAAGTTTCTACTGGATTACAGTTTTGATTTATTAAATTGAACGGTTGTGGTTACTTTTTCCTCGCATTTTCCTCGTTTAAAATACCCTCTAGGAGCGCGCGAGGGAAAAAAAGAACAAGCATATTTGTGTATTGCAGTTGTGCCACCAAACACGACTCGATGCTATAGCACTGCAGTAGTGCAAAAGCGAACGCTTAGCAATTTCGTTTTAATTAAATTTTGTTCCTGGATTATCAATTGACTTTAAGCACAATTAAAACTTTTTTTTGTTTAGATTCTTTAATACAGAGTGATCAATGCATTGTTGAACCTATCTTCGTTAATGTATACATACTTGAAAATTCGTTTATAGAAAACAGGTCAACATTTTGCAATTTGCCGTTGTTATTTCCTAAGCGCATTTCCCCATTCACAGATTGAATCCGTTAAACTACAGCTGCATACTGATATACTAGAACGTCTCGATAAAACACGTAGTGTGAACGCCAAATTAGATGGCGAGCGATGCAGAGGCGTCGCAGTCGTTTTTACACACTCGTATTAGATTTGTCAATGGCGGATCATGATGTTTTTGGTAAGGGATCATGAAGTAACAATAGAAACAATTGCTTCAATACAGCGTCAAATAGTGATGAAAAAAATTTACAAGTCCTGGTACGAAGAGACATTCATGCCTATTATCTTGGTTGATCATAAAACACAATATGGCTTACGACAAGCAGCCATTATGTCTGTTTTCCTTCCAATATTCGCAGAGGCCATCTTTTTGCTTTTACCTAAAGATTCTAGATGACCTCCGAGAAGAGGTTCAATCCTTAAACAAGCCAACGGACACCATGACCGTCAAATTGCATCATGAGCGACAATTCAGGGTGCCATTTCGTGCCAGTGAGGAATGGAGCTCCAACTTTGAAAAAACTAGCAAAGAGGTTGGCGTTCATGGATTGAGGACCAACCCCTCTAGAGCCCTAGGAGTATCTCCAACAATTTTTCAAGCGAAAATACACGCCATAGATCTTTGCGTCCGAAAAAATCTAGATAAAAGTCTGAATGAAGGCTTTACTCACTCACAGCTTTGAGTCTAAGTTAGTCTGGGAATATCGGAGGAATCTGATGCAATTGGCCACAAATAGCAGGATATCTTTAATGTGGGTTGTAGGGTACACTAACACCAAAGAGGAAATTACAGCATTTCATAGGACCAGAGCCCGCGTGCGGTATCACTAAGGATTCCGCTATGAGGGAAATCTGGTCCTGGTTAGACAAAGAGAAGATTAAGAAATGGAGGTCGACTGCCGATCAACTCCATACTAAAGCGCTAATAGGGGATGGGGATGCTAAGTTCTCTGATAACCTACTAGGACGCAGTAAAAAGGAAATTAAGATCATCACTGGGTTGGTGACCGGACATTGCCCCCTGAGAAAGCATCTATACAACACAGGTCGAGTAAGCGAACCATGGTGTAGAAGATGCGAAGTGCAGGTGGAAACGGGTCTACATGTAATCTGCTCATGCGAGGAACTGAAGGAACTCAGGCGGAAATATTTCGGGGAGGACTTACTTGAGCCCTCGAAGGTTCTCAAGCTTCCACTGAGCAGGATACTGGGGTTCATAGAGGATACTAGGATGCTTGAGTGGAAGTGAGAGATCTGATGGGGTTGGTACAATGAGCATCTAGCTCAAGTGCCCAGACAGCAAGGTGTCTACCCAATTGGTAATGAATGAATGAATGAATGAAGCTTTGTTGGACCAGAATCCTTCTTTGGCGTATCGAAACACCAGCTCAAAAACGAACTGGGAAGCAAGAGAAACGGCATTCTTCTGGTGAAAAACAGAGATGAAGAAATTCATCAGCTGCTCGCAAAATAGTAATAAAACAGTTCTTGATTTAAGAAAATCAGACTTAAAGACCCTTATGGGCCAACTTACTGCTCCTTGCCTTCTAAATTACCAACTCAAAAAGTTGGGGAAAGCTAATCAAGACAGGTGTTGTTTTTGCAAACTGGGAACTGAAACAGTAGAGCCCGCCCAAGGTTTCAGCATCTAGATTAAGGCCTTGGCACCGAAACTAATCCTGGGATTCGTTAAGAACATCGGATTACAGGGTTTTCGTTTAGTTATTTGTTGCCATTTTGATAGTAGTTTTATGATTCTCTTTTCAAAGAGATCTTTATCTTTATTGGCAAAAAACTGGGAGAGATGAGGCCTCTCTTGAACCAATTTTGTTGCGATATGAATTAGTGATAATCGCTGAGGATGGAAGAGTGAGGGAGGGTGGGGAGGGGGGGGGGGGCTGAGAAGGATGTGTGTGCTCCAGCGTTGTTGTGGTAGAAAACAGCTCCCTTCCTATTGCATAATTTTGGTGGCTTCTGGTCAATTGCCTGCTTCAAATGGTCTAATTGCTGACAATATATGTACTTCGGAATTCTTCTTGGTCGTCAAACCAGATTTGGCAATGGGCGGGGGTCGACTTTGTTGTGATGAGATTCGTTGTTGAGCTTTGAGTCTAAGTTAGTCTGGGAATATCGGAGGAACCTGCCACAAATAGCAGGATATCCTTAATGTGGGTTGCAGGGTACACTAACACCAAAGGAAATGACATGGCGGACGAACTTGCAAGACAAGCTTGGTTGGACCCGAATCCTTCTTTGGCGTATCCAATCACCAGCTCAAAAAGGAACTGGGAAGCAAAAGAAATGGAATCCCTCCCGTAGAAATTTATCAGCTGCTCGCCAAATAGTAATAAAAAACTTGTTGATTTAAGAAAATCGGACTTAAAGGCCCTTATGGGCCAACTTACTGCTCCTGGCCTTCTAAATTACCAACTCAAAAAGTTGGGGAAAGCTGATCAAGACACGTATTGGTTTTGCAAACTGGGAACTGAAACAGTCGAGCCCGTCCAAGGTTTCAGCATCTAGATTAAGGACTTGGCACCGAAACTAATTCTGGGATTCGTTAGGAACATCGAATTAGAAAGGCTTTGTGTAGTTATTTGTTGCCATTTTGATGGTAATTTTATGATTCTCTTTTCTAAAGAATCTTTATCTTTATTGGCGAAAAACTGGAAGAGATGAGGCCTCCCTTGAAGCAATTTTGTAGCGATATGAATTAATGATAATCGCTGCGGATGGAAGAGTGAGGGAGGGGAGGGCGGGGGATGGAGAAGGATGTGTGTGCTCCAGCTTTGTTTTGGTAGAAAACAGCTCCCTTCCTATTGGATAATTTTGGTGGCTTCTGGTCGATTGCCTGCTTCAAATTGTCTAATTGCTGACAATATGCTTCGGAATTCTTCTTGGTCGTCAAACCAGGCTTGTGATGAGATTCGTTGTTGGAAATGCGATCTAGCAGATTTTCTGGAGCCAATCCAATCATCCAGGCTTCCGCCAATGGCCTGACGAAACCGAAATTTCACTTCCATTTCTGACACACTATAGCATTCGACTGGATAAACTGAACACAAAACTGTCAAGATGATATACTTGTAGCTGCGCGGACTTGCTTCCGCCGCTCGCCATCTAATTTAGCGTTTACAGCAGTTGATGATACTCCCTTTTTCGAATTCAGTTGCAACATCGCAAATTTAAGAACTACACCATCGTACGCTTTAATTAAGACGAGACTATTTTTTCTTGCATTTATCGGATTACGTTGCTTTTAAAAACGAAAACGAGACTTGTAAATCACGCTAAAACACGGTATTATTATTTTAATTAAGAAACAAAAGGGATTTCACGAATAATCCCCTTTTATACAATAAATACACGTGTATAGAATTTAAGACAATTTGTTTTAATGTTTTAATTTTAATTATAAAAGTGACAAATAACCCCCGACCAGCTTCTCGTAGCTAACCTCATTATTAAGGGTCGTGTGTGAAGGTAAATCAACAGCGACTACAGTCGCATCGCATAATAAATAACAAATGGCCGCCTGCATGAATCTCTAACGAATTATTAACACCGACAGGTACATGACACAATGTGATGGCGCAAACGCAAAAGACTAATTCTACCGTATGTGCTGTAATCGAAACAATGTGTTTCAGCTGCATTGCCTTGGGGTCGGATATATGTATGTATGTACACTACCTGACCAAAATCTATATCGATACATCTGCCCCGCACCGCGTGAAAGACAAGTCCGCACCAATTACGTCTGAAATATTTCATAGGCAGTAAATTCTTATTTAAAGAATTTCAATTTTTGCCCGTTTCATCTTGCGAGTTGTTGTTTTAATGAAATCCTTGTCAGTCTAAGGTGTTTTTCAAAATAAAATCCTTAAAGCATAAGACGCATACCAACCACCCACTCCATTGTAACATCCATCTACACACTTTTATATACAGACTGGGAAACTTGAAAATGAATCGCAGTCAGACGCTCTCTGCCTTTCCGGACGTTTTCTATCGCACTTTAAGCAATAATAAACAGCTGGTCTTTTTAATTACAACGAGGAGCAAGGGGACGGCAGCAGCAGAAGAAGAAGAAGAAGTGTGCCAAGTAATGAAACGTAGACATTCCGGCAGACAAATGTCTGCTGAAAAAGATGGATTGCCATGTTGCTTATTGTCTAAAATACCGAAAACTTTTGTTGACGTTAACTCTTTAAATTCAATGGAGGCAAAACACGCAGGAAAGAAATCGTCTCTCGCTTTTGTTATCTGTTGTATTATTTTTAAGCCTTACTCGTCGATAAAAGCTGGTGTTGTTGTTTTTTTTTTATTTTTTTTTAATTAAAGCACCCCCGACGAGGATGTGCGTTCGGACCAAGTCGTATTGGGTTTGATCCAGAACTGTGGTAATGCTCTGACTAACTTATAATCGTTACAAATACGGCCCTGCTTTGTGATTCTAACAGGTCATTTGGGAGTTAAGTTGGCAAATACATCGTGGACCTTATCGATATTTGTATCTGGGCATATATAATGCCATTGTGTGCGTTGGACAACGCCAAAAACCACTATCGTAAACAAATAATTAATGTGCATCGTGTAGATATTTGTCAATTATTCTGTATGTGATATGGCTCCCCCTGGGTGTTACACAAACTAGAAATAATCAAGCATCAGCACTATACGTTTACTCTATAATAGCGGCATTAACTAATATGTAACTTTGCATGAGTGCTACATGTATATATGTATATATACGTGTGTGTGCGATATATTGATCCATTTCCATAATATACAACTTATTATTTAAATGCGGATTACATTGCAATTAATACGGTAAAGTTTTGTCGCAGGATCTATAGCAATAACTCCGCCCCCTTTTACGCAAACGATATAAATATATAATGCTGTATTACAATACAGTGGGGTTCGTCTGTATTTAGTCAATTTTCATATTTGCTGTAAATACCAAACTAGATGGCGAGCAACACATTCTGTATTGCATTCAAATCTGCGTACTGTCTGTTTGGTGCCAGCAATTCGACCGTTTGAAGCAGGCAATTGACCAAAATCGGAGGGAATTAACTAATAAGAATGCAGTTTTCCACCAAAACAACGCTGGGGCACACACGTCCACGAGGACGCGCCAGAACATTCGCGAGCTTGGTTGGAAGGTTCTCGTGCATCCTCGTTATGGGTGTAAAACTGGCTTTAAGAAAGGCCTCTTCTTTCCTAGTTTTTGCCAATAACGATGAACATTTATCGGATGGCTAAGTGGGAAAATGCTGAGTACGTGTAAAAGGGTTTACCAAGGGTAAAAATGTAACCCCATCAGGAAAGTAAACAGGAACCGCTTACCAAAACTGACAGAGACCGAAGTTCCAAAAAGACCAGCATGATTAACCCCAGGGATCCTCTCCCCATTGTTGTACTAAAGCTATTGCAATAGTACAGGGTCCGGTGAAATGATCTCCCACATTTTGCACCACCACTGTGCTCGAATCACTCAAGAGAGGAGGAGCTTAGCGTAGTCGGTTGGTAGATTGCATCCTTCCATTTTAGTTGTGCCTTCGTTATTGAAACATGTATGATAGGTAACGAATCTTACTACTCTACGCTTGGAACTCTAGATCACTATCACCCACAGGACACCAAACACTTGGTAAATTGCCTTGATAATGACAGCATTGCTGTCGAAACGCGTTGGCATTTATCCAAGTGTTTGGTGTCCTGTGGGTGATAGTGATCTAGAGTTCTACTTCGGCACCAAGAGATCCAGTGAATATTTGTACTCTACGCTTGGTAGACATGCTCCGGTTCGCAAAACACTACTGTTATGGGTTTCAAATTTTTGAGCCACAGCTTCAGCCTTAAAAAGAAAATCATTTGGTAGACCCAGAAGTGTTGGGCCACTTGAAAATGTTGTACGAGCTGTAGGAGAAGCAGTTGAACGATCTTCTAGCCGTTCACTTGTTAAGCATGCCACTAGTTTGCGTTTGTCAGATTGTTCTGTGAAAAGAATTTTGCATGGCACCCACACAAAATGATGATCGCGCAAGAACTAAGTGAACGGGACTGGGAAAATCGCAGAGTATGTTCCAATGATCCTTCAAAACGTCCCAAAAAATGATCTTTTAATAACGAGTGAGGAAGCTCATTTCCATTTATCTGGTTGTGTGAGCAAGCAGAATTTTCAGTATTGGACACACCTCCTCGAGGACGCGCCAGAAGATTCGCGAGCTTGGTTGGAAGGTTCTCGTGCATCCTCGTTATGATTGTAAAACTGGCTTCAAGAAAGGCCTCTTCTTTCCTAGTTTTTGACAATAACAATGATCATTTATCGGATGGTGGCAAAATCGTTTTCTAGGAGTGTAAGTGGGAAAATACTGAGTAAGTGTAAAAGGGGTAAAAAGGTAACCCCATCAGGAAAACAGGAACCGCTCACCAAAACCGACAGAGACCGAAGTTCCAAAAAGACCAGCATGATCAACTCCAGGGATCCTCTCCCCATTGTTGTACTAAAGCTATTGCAATAGTACAGGGTCCGATAAAATGATGATCATGTTAGAACTTAGTGAATGGGACTGGGAAAATGACAGAGTATGTTGCAATGATTGTTCGAAACGTCCAAAAAATAACGAGTGACAATGCTCATTTCGATTTATCTGGTTGTGAGAGCAAGCAGAAACGTGTCACAGTTCGGTGTGCTGTTGGATCGTTTGTCGTTTGGGGTCCCTATTTTTTTTGAAGGGGAAGGCGTGGGGGTTACTACCGTAACTGCTCTTGGATATGTCGACATGCTACGCAATTTTTTGGAACCAAAACGTAGAAAACTTTAACATCCGAATCTGCGGTTTCAGCAGGATGGAGCTACGATTCCTACCGAAAGAAGGATAGTGGGCGTTTTAAGGAAAATGTTTCCAGGGCACATTATCTCACATCCCCGAACCATTGACGCATTGAAAGCAGCAATCCGCCAATAAATTAGAGGACTATCGCCTCAAACTACTTTTCAAAACTGTCAAAAATCAGCTTCGAATGTGCAAGATCATTTTGCTGAACCCTGTATATAAACCCCGATCAAATTTGGCCATAGTTTCTATTTCGCTATTTTGTTTGTTCGCCGTCTAATTTGGCGTCTACAGTAAATAGGTTACATCCTCAAGCTGCAGGCTAAAATTTCGCCCCATCTATCAATTTTTTTCGGTTAGTATACTTTAAATTTAGTTTAAAGTAATCAAGTGTACGTGCGTGTCGTTGCAGGCACACAGTATCGGTGATGTGGCATCGTTTGATGTTAAATTTATTGCATTTTTTATGATAATGTAATGTGATAAAGTATTCGCAGTATATATCGGTGGTCTCTTTGATATTCCCGTTCAAAGTAAAATGGCGTCGTCTGTGCTCGTCAAGTGAAGTATGGGAAGAGGAGTACGATGCAGGCGACATACAACTATCACGTTTACACACGCAATGTGTACAATACAGACAAAGGTAGGCAGTACATACGAGAGCAGAGGTTGTAACTTTTCGAAAGGTATTTGCTAGCGAAGCAATGGAATGTTGAATCCTCCGCACATCCGCACAAGACTCGAACACCTCAAAGGTCGTCACGTTGGAAACTGGTTCTCTTCCCGACTCGCCGTTTGAGGGTTTCTAGTTTCATACAAAATTCAAGTGTGTAACCTATCGTCTCGATTTCCTTTTCTCCACCAGTACTACTTCCCTTTTTATCTCGATAATTAAAGATGTGAAGAATGCTTTTCGTCTGGGGCAGGGTTAACAGTGAACGTTTCCATTCATATTACCAACAGATCGCCTAGTTGTTTCTTATTAGATACTGCTCTATTCGTAAATCCATTTTCCCAAGCGTATCGTTCCTCGCACGGCCCGCGATTTGTTTCCGCGCCTTGAGTGTGAGTTAAGGAGCTTACTGGCTCTGCTACTCCACGTTACGAATGTCTCAATGGGGTTTAAATAAAATAAAAACAACTTTTCATTGCGACAGAAGAAGGAAATGTTGCCCATAAGGTCTTAAAACGTACCTACTCAACTGATTTGCCCCCACGAAAATGTGTACAATTACTATGGGAACACTCTGTATACATATACGTGTTTGTACATACACTTATTTAATTAATGATTATATGTATATATACCCGCGTATGAATTCTTTATATGTAAGGACACACTCACATGTGTTTGGGCGAGGAAACTGGAGTTAGAAAGAAACGAAAGGGTAATATGACTGTATTTTATGTTGTCATGCTATAGCACGCGATATCGCATGACGTAGCTACTGTTTATAACTGATGTGATAAAATCTGCAAGTGGTCAAACTCTATGAGAATGGTGACCGGTTGTATTCATAATGCAGCTATCACTTTCCAAGTTACACCTCGTTTCATACACATCAACGGCGGTAGTGGATATGACCCTAAATATTGGCGTTTGTTTCGTTAAATTTTTATCTGCTACAGCCGATGAGAATTCAATGCCGCAGGCACGCAATGCACTTATTTATAACTACATTAGTAAGAGAAAGTGTAGGCAATGGTGGTTGTTTCGGCAATGTTTAAGGACTATTAGAACAATTAGGAGAATTGCGGTGCTGTGATCAATCAATAAACATATTTTGCGCTACATTATCGTATATGTGTTCTTTGCTACATTCTAGGCTTGTAAATACGTGAAATCCTGCTGATATATCTTAAATACCCTAAATAGTTAATATCGTTCCTCCATTTATCTTGGGGATCTTCACTCCTTGGATTCCCCAAAAAATTGTTTGCAAAATTTTTAGAACAAGTCTAAGTCATTGAACCATCTTCTAACAGGTTCCTAACTTGTGGACCAATAAGTGTTCCTTCGCGAATTTCCGCATTAGGCAGGTGTGGAAACTTGTCCTAACTACAGAGATTTGACTTCGCAAGCATGGCACTGCGATGAAGGTCTTGTTAGATCAGATTTCAAAGTGAAAATGGAAGAGGTGATGTGTGCCATTGGGTTGGAACCAAATGAGGTCTTCAAATCAGAAGACTTAGTGGCTCATTTTCAAGTTCTACAAAGACTAGCGAAGTTTTGGAGGCAGAAACACATATTATTTGGTCATATTGTTGAACTGCTCGGCTATCTCACAGACACAAAAAAGAACAACAGTATTTGCGAAATCCCCCTTACAGTCCAGATAATAAGGAACTTACTTTAAGGTCACCACAGATTTTCCAAAAATAATTTGAATATTGAATCAGATTTAATATGATGCAAACGTTTCTTTTGTGTTCCTAGAATGAACTAATAAGAAATATTTTTTTTCGGTCATTTTTCCCAGATATGGCACGTGTCCTTACAGATCCCTTTTTGATCCGTTTTGACCGTACCTGTATAACGACGTTATATCATTCGTTTTAAGCGCCGTACGATATACGATCCTTAGCTTTTGTTTAAACGAACTGCTCCATTGCAACCATTTAGTAAATCAGATTGAAGGTATGTCACTGGTTGTAGACGAAATTTCTAAATACTTATCTAGTCCTAGCTCTGAGGTATCCATTCAGAATTTCCAAAACTTAACTTGATCGCGGTATATTTTTGGCAAAAAGGTAAGGGAAGAAAGAGGAGGGAGGCGGCTGAAGCCTCAAATGATCCTCTGCAGGTCC
>SMLS01021399.1:0-17920 GCA_004785975.1 Popillia japonica | reverse complement strand
TTTTTTTGGGAAGCCCAGCTTGAATTAGTTCATAAAATTTCCCAGTTATAGAGTCAGAATACTCTTTTTGAAACTCGAGCTGAACAGATCTTGATAATGATTTCCATATATCTCTAGGTACTAGGAAATGATCTAAGACCTCCATACCTTCACATCCTAGTTTTGCAGTATCATCCGCTATTTCATTTCCTATGATTCCCACGTGCGCTTTAACCCACAAAATTTCTACCTCGAATCTGAGTTTAACGATTTCTATAAAAATTTGTTCTATGAGGGGGTTGACTGCAGATGATATGTTTATAGATTTTATCTTTTCTACTGCACTCTTACTGTTTGTCGCAATTAAAATCCGTTGTTGAACATTTAGTCTATTTAAATACTCATAAGAAGCTGTTAATTCTGCTGTATAGACGGTCATTACCGGTTTCAGCTTGTGACATTGCCTAACGTTTTCTTGCGGATCGTAAGATGCATAAGCAAAGTTTTCGGTTTTACTTGACCCATCTGTTTTAATTTATTTAATAATAAAATTACGACGGGGGAAACTATCATTTATGAATAATTTGCATGAAATATAACTGTTAATATCGTGCACAAAAGGCAGGAACCGAATACCAGCCACCAGCGTAACAGGCGTAGTTGTTATCGACTAGGCTATGAAGGCTTGCTTGTTGAGAAAGTGACATTATCGATATGAGGGAATGAACTTAGAGCGTTCATTCAACATGCTATACAACGTTGATTTTCTCAGAACTTAGGGCGCCTTAGGATAAAAACTCCTACCTGGGGACAGAGAGGTTTCCTCTATAACATAGTTGATATTCATTACAATACGTGTCGGACAACCTTGGTGTTCCCTTTGTAAGAAGTGTGATATTTACAAAATAATATTTCTGCCATTTCCTTATGTTCAAAAATAAAATTCTAGGTAACTTTCATTCTAGGAACTACAAAATGATATGGAACTACAAAAATTCGCTGAGTGTAGTTAACGATAAACGGCGAAACTGTTCGATTTTAGCTGGTATTACCTCATTGGAGCCCCTCATACGTACGATATTTTCATTACTTTTTGAAGTTGAAGTTCTCCCTGATCAATGTTAAGAGTTTTTGCACATCCACAATTGGTTTGCCCCCGATGAAAAACTTGTGCATAAGCAATGTTTGTAATAAGCCTGCTTCAATGTTTCAAAGCTATTGCGCATTTCCTAAGATTTCCATAAAATTCGATGGCACAACATTGCATTAGTGATCCAAAAAAATATGCGGTAGCAGCAAGAAGTTCAAACCCGACTAATAATGCGATGTCTGCCGGATATTTCGTTAACTATAACTTCGTTTTTGCAGCTGTTTTGTGATGGTTTGAAAATCATTTGCTGATAACTTATGTACGCATGCGTGAATAAAAATCCTTTTCAAATTACGGATAAGTTGATCTGAACGCACGACCTTGTGATCACTTTTGTACAATTTCGATTTCTTATCTTTGGCAGATACCTAAAATAACATATATTTTATGATTTATTTTGCGCCTTTATATATTAGAATTACTATTTTGTTATTGTATGGGGGGGTCTTCTGTGTATAAACGGTAAAATTTTTATAAAAACTTTTAAAGCAATATTGTGCAGGTCAATAGTGGCTACAACCTAAAAATATTTGTTAGTATATACGGTGTCCCAAAAAAGTGTGACACATCAAAGTTATGTTTTTTCTTATGGAACACCATATATTTAGCCGCAATTTTGAATTCTATGCAAAAAATAAGACCAATTTTGATAAAGGTTCCCTATATGTAACTACATATCACAGTTTTTAAGATATTTTGATTTTTTGTCAAATGCAATATTTTTGGAAAGCTTGTTTAATTTCGACATGCATTGATTTAAAGAAACGTATTGTAATCTGAAATAATGGGATAATGACGTAATCGCTTACTGTACTTAGTACTCTTGAACGGTTTACAGGGTGTTCAGAATATGACGTTCTTTTATGACTATTGACGGTTTTGTCATTGGACCTAATTTTTTTAACGGATGTTTAAACGGACAAAAATTTTTAAGATTCTTAAAACGCAATTTGTGCCTTCTTCTACATCATCTGCCACTGAGCCTGCGGCAAAATATGTGCATTCAATTGGACCGCGCGCTAGCTCACTATTCAGTTATTGTGAGAAATTATCTAAATAAAAAGTTTCCAAAAAATGGATAGGAAGGGGTGGTTTTGGCGAGTGGCCTCCAAGATCTCCTGATTTAACTCTAATGAATTTCTCTAAATGGAGTTATATAAAAAGTATCGTCTACAGTAGCCCTCTCACAACTGCAGACGATATGAAATTGCGGATTATAAATGCATTTCGTTTGATTACGCCCAATATGCTGCATAATGTGCGAAGATCTTTCGACAACCGAATCAGGCACTGTATTGAACAGGATGGACAGCATATTGAGCACCTGATGTAATAAAAAGTATACATATAATCTAATAATTGTTGTTATTATTTTTGCTGTTGTCAATTTCTATTGTGTGATTTTATTTGTTGTTTTATTATAACACATATTTTCATATTTGTTTTCTTTATTCATTTGTATTATTAGATTGTTTTACGGTTATTCTATTCTTATTTACGATGTCAATAGATTAAATATATTTTAATTGCCTTAAGTGACAAAAACTTCCTGGCTCAACAAAAAATTCAAAACATTTAAGAAATTGCATATTACATCAATATTTTAACATTTAGGCATAGGGAATGCTACAGTATTTTGAAAGATAACTAAAATGACATTATGAAAAATAAATAAAATACAGGGTGTTGCATTTAAAATAATCAAGTTAATGGGGTTTACAGGTACTCCTAAAAGAACGTCATATTCTGAACCCCCTGTAAACCGTTCAAGAGTACTAAGTACAGTAATCGATGAGGTCATTATCCCATTATTTCAGATACGTTTCTTTTAAATCAATTCATGTCGAAATTAAACAACCTTACCAAAAATATTGCATTTGACAAAAAATCAAAATATCTTAAAAACTGTGATAGTTACATACAGCGAACCTTTATCAAAATTGGTCTTATTTTTTGCATAGAATTCGAAATTGCTACTAAATATATGGTGTTCCATAAGAAAAAACATAACTTTGATGTGTCACACGTTTTTGGGATAACGTGTATACTAAAAAATATTTTTAGATTGTAGCCACTATTGATCTGCACAATATTGCTTTATTTTATAAAAATTTTACCGTTTAGACACAGAAGACCGTCCCGTTACCGGTGAGACACCCTGTATATAAGTATATAGTGTTTGTAACAAATTTCATTTGTAGCATACAATTAGTAGCAATATTTTTTGAAGATTCAGTACAATTATAGTGTATAAGCCTCCATAATATGTACGTTTTTTATACGTAAATAATAAGTAAGAATAAAATCACTATAATTTTTGCTAGCTAGTTAAATATCAGTAGACACTTTTTGAACAGTCATTTTATTAAGAAGTATCAATCCAACATATTGAATAATGAACAGCAAAAGTAATTTTCTAAGATACATACATATGTTTATTGCTTCAAAAATAAAATGCGCATCCTCTTGATATTTTACTTGAACAAAATCCGCCAACCTTTCCAATCGTTTGAAAATCGTTTCATGATGATTTTAAAACCTGCAAAAACACCCAACGGTAATATTTCTCTTCCCGAACGCTTATCTTTCAGTGCGCATGCTCCTGATACTTCCAACTGTTGGAAAAGGCTGCAAAAACGAAGCTTATATTGTCCAACCTAGCTCTGAAATTCTGAACATGTGTATCAACGGCTATAGTCTCTTGAAACACATTTGTTTCGCATTCAAAGGCATATTTTTGACAGTTTTGTTAAGAAGTAACTGTACACTCCATTCCCGTGGCGCCGCGAATGCGAACACGGTAGGAACATATTGATTTTTTGTAAATGTTTGAGGAGGAGATGCTTTTAACGCAAGCTTTTAATTGTAATGACTATTGGATATTATTTTGTTGATACGCAATATAGCTTAGAGAGCCGTTGCTGTTGCACCCACCACAAATGTCGTGTCACTGTAGATTGGCTATTAAGTTAGGTACGATTTAATTTCTTTTTTTGCGTTCTACAGATCCTTTAGTATCCGGTTCCGAGTTAGCTACGTATAACAACTTCATGGATTTTAGTCAGCTATTTGACGACTCATCTGATCCGCAAGATATTCCTCAGGAATGCCCCGCTAAGGCGGAGCCGCCTTCCTCCATCAATACACCACAAATATCGAACGATGTGCCTCTATTTCCGGAAGTTAAAGAGGAAAAGAAATAAATAGAATGTTGTAAATGGGAACAGTTACTTTCGCTATGTTGTTTTTAATCTCGTTTGCAAAGATCGTTCAGAATTTGTTACGATTGTTTTGCACGGCGTAAAAGAATAGTTTCATAATAAGTACATACCTATATTACCGGTAGTATGAGTAATTGAGTATAATAATTTGTCATTTTTTAAGTAACAATTCTTAAAACTCGTTACAAGATTCTGTATTAAGACAATATTTAGTATAAGCAGGATTTTATTGTTACAAAAGCTTGCGTCATTTTATAACAATACTTTTTAAACGACATTAATTTTTTTAACAGCTTAACTTTATAATAATATGGCTGAGGTTTGATTTACTATTTATATATCATCATTTCATTTTATTCCAGTGGGAGAATATATTTAACAATTATTATTATAACGCCATAATCTTCAGGTAGAGTTTAATTATATCTTTATCGTAGATTTATATACCTGAAAGAGGTACGAAGCTTAAAACATCTTGTATACTTACACATCTACATTATTATTATTATTATTATATTTGTTTGTTACTCTTCCTTTTTTTCTGCACTTTATTTTTGTTTTTAATGATTCATTTTAATATATATTTTTTTCTTTTGACGAAGAAACTTTGTAAACTTTGTATTTAATAAAACTTTCCTGTAAAATATAAACAAGCACATCAAAATAAATTATTGAGAATTAATATAGTTTTATTATTCGGTTTGACTTTTATGTCGCTTATTCGATCGTGTTCCGATAGCTTTAATTTATTTTTGAAATGGAGGTTGTTCGTATAATGTTCGATATACTCTTGGGCCTGCAATGCACTACCGGCTAGTCGCTTAGCCCCAATTCTACGTTGAAAATACTCAGTGACAGTGACATTAGACAACCAAAACGAGTAATTTGTTCAACTTGCTTTTTGCCCTTAAAATGAGTATATTTAAAGCATGCTATGACATCAACAAATACAGGGTGTCCGCGATATACAAAGCATGCTTTTAAGGGATGATAGCTACAACGATTTAGAAACAAAAACATATAATACATCTTGGGTCTATCTGTAAGCGCAAACGAGAAAAAAAAATATTTCTAAAAAACCTTATTTGGTCAAACTGTACAAGAAAACTCATCCATATTGCTTCCTAAATAACCAGAAACCATATCAAAAATTTAGAGTTGAAAATAACTGAAAACAACGATGAAAACGAAGTATTTGAAACTGAAACGTGGAGTCATTTTTCTTACATCATACTGTACCCGTATTCAATGAAAGCAAACATGCAAGCGCAGCATCAGATGTTTATATGACGTTGAACTACATTCGACCATTGTATCGTACGAAGTCAATGGCCATACGTTTTAAAATAAAGGTACCTTTGCGGTTTTTTCAATAATGTTATGGCAATAAAATCGATGTTATGTTGAAGTTAGAGTGAAAAGGGCGTGTTTAATAGCAGCTAATAGTCGCATTAATGATGTATGCAATGTAATAATAGTGCAATTATGTTAGGGCGCTTTAAGCTCTTTCGTAAAGGCTACTACAAAATTTTGTTCTTTTCTTTTATTTGTGATAAATTGCTGGTCCTAAAAAAGACCTTTTTGAGAGACAGGAGAAAATGTTTTACAGAAAAGGCTCGATGTGTTGCCCATTTGCAAGAACACACGCCTGTAATCGTCGGGTATCTGTTGCCGTTGTACAGTATGCATCGAAGTTTGTGACATGAGAAATAATTTTTTTTCTCGTTTACGCTTACAGATAGACCCAAAGTGTATTATATGTTTTTGTTTCTAAATCGTTGTAGCTATCATCCCTTAAAAGCATGCTTTGTATATCGCGGACACCCTGTATATCATTGATATTTGTTTGCGAAAAACATTACCCGGATAGGTGAAACTACTCTTATAAATGAGAAATAATTTTTGATTTAATAATAATAATAATAGTGCCTTTATTTCCAATTAATACAAATACATAATATAGATTACATACATAAAAACAAAAAAAAATAAAAATATAAAAATTTGGAAAATGGCGGGTTTCAGCCATGGAGCGCCAGCAAAACGCACCATGTCTGCTCTTCCAACCAACCAGTAACAAGATAATCCAGAAAAATATTTAATAAACAATGGCTAATACAAAAAAAAGAGAGGAAGGAAAGAAGGAAGAAGCTAAGGCCGACTGTATCCGCCGGTACACTGCTGCCCAAATAACTTAAGAAAAATATGTAGTAGCCTTAAAAATCCTGATATTACCAGACTGATATTCATTGTAACATTGATTATACGCTTGTGTAATGGTATAGGTAAAGCATTTTTTAAAATGTCGTGAAGAATGGAGTGGCGGTGTTTATAGACCTCTGAACCTCAGGTTCAGGTTATGAACATCAGTTCTGAAAGATAGTTTTTCATGCAAGTAATCCGGCCTCTTGTATGTTAAGATTTTATAAAATAAAGAAAAGGAATGTAACCTCCTTCGGTTCTCCATGTTTAGCCGACGGATCTCGTCCAACTTAAAGGAAATGCGTTGATATTTCCTTATCCCGAAAATAAGCCTCAAACATGAATTTTGTACTCTTTGAATTCTATTTCTGTCCACTAGATCCAAAAACGGCCCATACACGGAACAGCAATAGTTATATTTATTCAATATTAAAGAATTGCACAGCATAATTTTAGTTTTTTGTCAAATAAATAACGATTAGAATAAATAATTCTCATGTCAGGGTAACATTGCTTTATTATATTTGAAATGTGTTGCTTAAATTTCAAAGACCATCAGTGTTGCGTAACTCCTAAATTTTTAATACTTTCCGATAATAGCAGCGTATTACCATCTATTTGAATTTTGATGTTGTTTAGCACTCTGCTACGATCATTTTTCTTCCCAAACACAATGACTACAGATTTATCGGGGTTAAGAAACAAAGAATGCTCTTTTGCCTGTTGCGAGAGAGAACTAAGATCTTCGTTTATTTCTGCACATACTCTGGCAATATCTGACGGATAACAGGAGATATACCTCTGAGCATCGTCAGCATAGAAATGGACAGAACACTACTTCAAAAAAATACAAAATCTTGATATATAAACCGAAAACAGGAGAGGGCCCAAAATGGAACCTTGCGGTACCCCACTCCCAAGAACCAAGAGCGAAGACGTATCACCGGACAGTCTCACAGACTGTGTACGGTGAGATAAGTAATTTTTTACTAATAAACACGCTTTTTTAGTTAATCCAATGTAATGCATAATAGACGACATGATTGAGTGATCAATTGTGTCGAATGCCCTGGAAAAATTAAGCGTAACTAGTATAGTCACCTTACCCATGTCATTTGCATGCACAATCTCATCTGTAATTTTCAGTAACGCGGTTTCACAACTATATTCTGGCCTAAAACCAGATTGAAATTGTGGTAGCAGATTATTGATCTCAAGATGTTCACGCAACTGAGTTGCAATTATCTTTTCAAAAATTTTTGATAGTGCTGGTAATATACTAATTGGTCTAATGTCCTTAAACTCAGTGGGAGATTTCTTTTTTGGAATAGATGGTATTAAAGCATGCTTCCACTGAATAGGGAAAACAGATTCGTTGATGCAAAAATTGATAATATGGCAAATAACATCAGATATTTCAGGAATGCAAAATTTTATCATTACAGCGTTAATGTTATCGCTACCGTAAGAAGCCGAGTCTATTTTAAAAATTAGGTTATTGAGGTCCACCGAGACAGAGCGAAACTCCAAGAAATTAGATACGTTTATATGAATATTTGAGTTACGTTTATATGAATATTTGAGTTATAAAAATTACGGAGGCCAGTTGTATCAATGAAGTTAGCAGGAATACTAGAAAGGAAGTAGGATTTAAATTATCATTTCTTCTGGGTTAAAAAAAAACATGTATTTTTTAATTTTATACAAAACGTTTTTTTTGTTTTCAAATTTTATGTTTTAAACAAATAAAACTTTAAAACTAAAAAAAAAACATTGTTTAAATCCTAATTTTTCAAAAAATATTAATTTAAAATGTTTGATCTACTAAATAATAGATACAGTAGGCGCTCGGTAATCGGACGTTCAACAGTCGGACTTTTCCAGTAATCGGACGTTTTGAACGCTTTTCGTGTGGGAATGGTCAGCTCTACAATCGGGCGGTATTGTTGGGTGACCGCTCGGTAATCGGACAAAAGGCAAGTTCATTGCACTCCACCCTTACTTTCCAAATTAATGGAAAAGATCATTTTAAAGCAAGTGATGCTTGGTTTACAAAATTTAAAGTGCGGTATGGTATTCGTCTGTTGACTGTGACAGGAGAAAAATTGTCTAGTGACGATGCAGCTATGATCCGTTTATTAAACGTTTTCTAGAGCATGTAGATGAACTAGGTCTTACAGGTGACCAGGTGTACAATGCAGATGTGGATTGTTTTGGAAATTATTGTCACGAAAAAGTTATGTCCATCAAAATGAAGCAAATGCACCTGGTTTCAAAGTTCCAAAAGACCGAGTAACCATTTTACCCTGCTCAAATGCCACTGGAACACACAAATTGAAACTTTTGGTTCTTGGTAAGGCTAAGAATCCGCGGCCATTTAAAATGTAAACTTGCCTGTCACTTATAAATGTCAAAATAAGGCATGGATGACAAAAGAAATCTTCAATGCATGGTTCCATACTGTGTTTGTACCCCAAGTACGCTGGTTTTTACAAAAAAGAAATTTACCTGAAAAGGCGCTACTCGTCCTTGATAATGCACCAGGACATGGACAAATGACGTGTTAATGTCAAAAGATGGGCGCATTAAGACGCTTTTCATGCCTCCAAACTGCATTCCACAATCAGCAATAAGATCATCGTGGAAGAAGTTATGGCCTTCATTGGACTCAGCTGAAGAAGGACAAGATTCTTTTGATCCAGATGATTTAATTCCATTAGGAAACCTGATAGAGTCAGCAGTAAAGCAGGCCCAAGACACTGAGCTTCAACGAGTCGACATTCAAGATTGGCGTGACGAAAACATCGACTTTCAAGAGGCAATGACTGAAGATGAAATTATAGCAGAGCTAGATTCATCAAACCGAGAAGTAAGTGAAGACTCATTCGAGGTGTTACTGAAGACAACTGTAAAAACTGAAGATATGCTCTCTGCCATCAAAACCTGTATCAAATGGAGAGAACAAAACTCTCCAGCAACCGGCAGTTTAACTGCATTACGAAAGTTAAAGAATGATGTACTTTTGAAAATGTATAAAGGGAAGAAAGAATCTACAATAGATAAGTTTTTTCATTTACAGTAAAATTAAAACATTTAAGAATAGTATATGCAAATAATACATATGTATTATTATTTTACTTAACTTAAAAGTATGTATGTATGTATAGTTTTTCAATAAATGTACCCTACTTTATATTAAAATCTATATGTAGTCTAATCAAATTGTGTGTTTTTTAAATGCCATACTGATATTTTGAGTCTAGACAATGTCCGATTACCGAGCGCCTACTGTAGATACCTTATTATTTGAAGTCCGACTCTGTACTAAACTGTCAATCACAGTTGACAGTGTCTGTATCGGCAACCAGTAGTGCCGGATTCTTACCGGCTAAAAACCACCCCACCTCTTCTTGCCGCTGGAACCGCTGCACGCATATCATCGGAATAGGGGTTGTCCTTTTTCTAACCTGACTCAATTTCTCTGTCTTGTTTCTTACTCATTACGTCTCTGATATATCTGTGTACTTCTTCCCAGTTTTCACTGTGTTCCATCATTAAGTTTATCATGTTTGTCCCACTTTGCATTTCCTAGCCAACCTGCGAGTTCAATTGCGATCTCTCCGCTTGCCATCGTTCGCAATCCAGTAGAGTATGTTCCACGGTGTCTCTTTTGCCACAGTAGATGCAGTTGTCGTCGCACTCTTTCCTATTTTCTTGGTGTACACACCAAAGCAACCGTGTCCCGTTAATACTTGTGGTAGATGGTAATGTCTTCGTCTGTGAGAAGATCGTTTTATTCTTGGTATCAGAGATTTTGTCCATTGAGCCACTTCTTGTGTGTTTTTCCGTTTTCTTTGCCATGGAACGTGGTCTCTCGTTCTTCTTTTTTGGCTTCGCTCGTTCCGCTGTCCCGTCGTTGATGTAGCCTCGTTCTCTCTTCAACCATTAGTTCTATCGGGATCATTGCGGTGACTACCTGCACTGCACTCGCCGATACTGTGCGGAAAGCGCTAGCCACTCGGAGTAGCGTTTCCGTTGTAGTCTGACAATCATCTGTTTATTTCTTTGTACTTTCAGAGAATCATGCCATACCGGTGTACCGTACAACATAATTGATTGTACTACATTGTACCACATCCCTCCCTTTTTGTTTGTGGGTCCCTTGACATTTGGTGTAATTCTCATAAGAGCCGCTACTTTCTTCTCTGCTTTTAAGGTTGCTTCCTTGATATGCTCTCCGAAAAGTTTTCAGTTAATACTAGGCCCAGATATCGTATCCGCTTCGATGGTACTATTCCGGTTTCATTGCAATAGAAGATTACTCCATCTTTATGTCTCGGTCCCTTCAATATGAGTGCTTCTGACTTTGCAGGTGCCAGTTCTAACCCGTGATTCATCATCCAGCTCACTAGCTGTTTCTTAGTTTTAGCCGTCATCACAACTGCCAGATATTTGTGTAGGCCACTGTCCACACGCCTTCAGGCATCTGTATTCGTAGAACCCCATCATATACTACATTCCAGAGAGTCGGCCACAGCACCGACCCTTGCGGTACACCGGTAGTAACATCCATATTTAAATCTTTTTCTATCCTGAGCGACCTATCCTCCATATAACTAGTTATAGTGTTCTTAAGATATTGTGACACTCCCCGCGGATCCAATTCTTCGAGGATTTTTTCTCTTGGGATGGAGTTAGACGCATTTCTTACGTCGAGCGTAATTAAAGCCCACCATCGCGCAGCCGTATTTTCGGGCAGCAACTCCAGCACTTTCTCTACTGCGTGGGTTGTCCCTTGCGGAAACCAAGGTTGGTTTACTCCAAATAAGATTAATTATAACAGAAACGCACAAAGTGTAATTTCCTGCTCATAATCATATGAAGCCCCTGATCCCGCCCAAGTTAGTGTATGGGATAATGCTGCCTCTTCCTAATACCATTGATAAATCTTAAGCAGGCATTTTGAACTTTTTGTATTATGCGATTATCCCCCGAATCCATCAGGGACCATACATAGCATCACAATTATTAAGGGATACGGTTGATAAAATCAGTCTCAAGGTGTTGACGTATTTGATGGTAAATGATAAAATTCAAAAGTGTTAAAGTGTTCCTAGAACCATCAAAGAGAATCTGTAGCTCGATTAACATGAAACTACAAAACTTCATTTACACTAGAAACGAATCACCTACCGTGGTTTTTTAGTTTCAGAGATTGCGGGGCCGGGAGCATGTACCATCACGGACTTTAGTTATGCCCGGGCTATAGTGGTATAGCCTGTCACTATGTCAGTTTAATCATTAAGGGAATTTCGTACATTCGTACGGGCTACTTGTATATATATTCAATATTTTCTTTTAAAGTGGCGGGTAGAGGGTACAGAAGTAAGGGGACGTTTGTAATTGTAGACGTATTATAAAAGGAGCGCTATAGAGGCGCAGTATATGAGGACGACAACATCGCTAATAAACTTTGTGAGAGGTCGTTTACTACCGCACAGAGCATTTTAGAAGAAGTTGAAGTAAATTGCACTCTAAGCACGATCCGGCAGCTCATGCTACAGCCAGAGTACGGGTTTTGTGAAGAAAACATCAATCAGGGCTGGGCAGTTGTCGTATTCACAGATGAAAACGTATGTTCATCTTCACACGACTCACCTCTAATACTTTGGCGACCACGAAACACTCACTATGATCCAGAACATGTGAGAAACAATCGATAAAGTAGATTTTTAGGTCAGAGTGACGGCTCCTCGATTTGAATCCCTGCACTATATTCGGATATTAGAAGATATTCTTCTACCAAGTGTTCGTATTGTTTACCCGGCAGAAGAACTAGAAGTGGTTACTGTGGTTCCAATTAATTCGCTTATTTATAAAAGCAGAGAAGTAATCAATTTTTTAACGATATTACTGCCTTGGATTGGCCAGCCAAACCGCTAGAGCTAAATCCGATTAAAGCTGTGTGGGCAGTAATAATTAGAAACTGGGAGAGGTCCGCACTTTATCTAGTTTTATTGTTGCCCGTGCGTATGTATGTACAAAATTCCCTTAACAATAAACCCGACATAGCGACAAGAGCGTAGGCTGTGTCGCTGGAGACCGGACATAATTAAAGTCCGTGATGGTACTTGTCGATCATTTTTTTGTTTGGGGTGGCCCTACATTATGAGTTTTTTTCATGCTTTTAGGAAGTTGCATATATATACTTTGGGCATACAGGCCTGCCAGCTCTGATTACAAGTAATTCACGACTTGGAGAATTGTCTCTGCAACATACCCTAGGGGGGAGGACAAAACTAACTTTTTCACCACTCACATTACTGTATTCGGGATTCGTACACTTACAAGAACTGTTCAGGTTATCAGACTCTGTTTCTTTCCTTACAGAGAAGATTAAGTTATTAAGTCTATATTATCTTTGCGACATAAGACCAGGATTTTGGACTTTACTCCAGTGGATTGTCGAGTTAATGAGATTATTATAAATCCTTTCGAAATCTTACTACACTTGCTATCGGAAATGAATAGTTTTTCAATAGTGGTAATAGCAAAGTTTTCTGACAAAGACTTCGGTCTCTCCAACTAGCTGGTTCCAACTACTATCACTCGAATTCAATGTACCGATTAACATTATCACTCGGTAACTAATTTTCTATATTATACTGACCTACAACATCAAACTTGAAGTTAGAGGAGCTTATTGTTTGCAGATTCTACCTAGATATGCTTTCGGTCATGTGTCCTATCAGAGAATGTAACTCCAAGTGCAAATTACGAGAGTTCAAGCCTGTAATTGCTAGTTTCGATGCAACACATATAACTTATATGTGCAAATTGCGTTACAAGTGCCTGCCAATCTGTGGCAACAAACCCATAAATCTGAAATTTAGTTAATTTTTCAGCCTTCACTGAAACATCATACAGTATTAATCGCACAATCACCAATTTGATCGGGACATTTTCGTTGTTTATTACTTACTGAGATCATCGTTAGCTAACTATTTACTTAAATTTTGTTCTGTTAGCGTTCAGAACCTAAATTGTTTTATAATATTTGGCGCTTGTTAAGTAAACGTAATATAGAAGTGGAAATCCTCAGTATCGGTTTACAAAATTGTATCGATGTTCTCTTCCGTATGTCTATTCAGTGACATTTTTATGCTGTAAATTGAATTAATCTATGTGAATGTTTCTCAAATTGATAAACATAATCAAGCCTACCTGTCATACTAGAAGAAGAGTGTATTAAACGTGCTAACATAGTAAATTTTGCAATTTATTATATACATAATCTAAAAGAGAATTTTTGAATCTAAAACAGAATGTGTGGCAAATTCAAGAACTAAACTGATGTTGTTAATACAGGAATCATTTCATAACCCAAAAAAAGTAGGTATCTGTGTTGCATAGAAATCTGCTCTATATAGGAATCTGTTTCATATAGAAATCTGCTCTATATCGGAATCTGTTGTATATAGGAATCTATGATATTAATATAGAATTCGATAAGCTTTTTGTTGAATAGAAAATTGAAATATTATCGTATTAAATAGAAAAGAATTGTACTTGTTATAAAAATAAGAATAACAAACACATTAAACAACTATTATACATTAAATATATGCGATCAACGTACCTATTCTACGTTAGTACGTTAGGTGGAATACAGATGTCACTAATAGGTCTATATTGAACTATGTATTCTAATAAGAGTATGTATTATTTTACAATTTTAGGATGCTCTTTATATATAAAAAAGTCAGTAGGATAATTATTTACTATATTTTTAGTATATAATAGAAATTATAATTTCAATATATCAAATGCGCGATAAAAAATGTTTCATTGAATAATTTTGCACACGGTCACTGCCAAGCTCAAATTTCGAACACTAACCTCACAGGCCAAAATAATTTTCAGTAATTAAATATATTTCGGAAGCATTTCCCATATTTGGTTTTTATTCAACACTTCATAGTTTTATGATATTTTTGGTTTTTGATATAATTTTTCTGGTGTATCGTGTATGTGTTTTTCTTTGTTTTAGATGGACGAGCTACAATGTCTTCTATTTCATTTACGTGGGCTTTTGCATGGAGTGAGAGCATAATTTAGCGTTTCTGGAATAAGAAATAAAAATATAACTTATGCTCTATCTTCATACTTCGCGCAAAAGTAGAACACGTAAATCAATGAAATATGGTTATAGAACAACTGCTTTTAAGTATTAGGTGGCCAATAAAGAATAAAATATAATAATAAAAGCGTCAGACTATTGTGATAAAAAACAAAATGAAAAAATATTCTATACAGGTAGTGAACCTGAAAAAAATGTATGAAACAGTGGAATACCTTGACAGGGACTTGAGAGACAAGCGTTGGATGATTCAGCCGCCGATCCAGATTACCAAGAAGAATTGGAAACAGATGATAGTGACTTTAATGATCAGAGGTACCAGTTAGTGCGTCGCCTTCAAAACTCCATCCGAATAGAAGTAGTACAGTGAAAGTCATTTATAACGACGTCGCTTATAACAACCGACCTGTAGAGAATTGGTTGAATTTCTATACGCGATAATGTCTACCATAGTCGTGTATAACGTCGTCGCTGTTAGCGACGAAGTCGCTTGTAGCATCTTTCGTGAGCTCTAAGTCTATCGTATTCCACTGTATTTACGATTTGGAAAAATCGAAGAAAATTTGAAGACGACTTCAAAAATAATGTTGAAACGAATAAGAAGTTAAGATGCTCTCAATGTGATGGCATAGATAAGACACTCTTGAGATGGTTCAAAGAGAAACGAAGCCAGGATATTCCAATAACAGGGCCCATCTTATACGCCAAAGCCAATGATTTCGCCAAACTTTTAGGACTGGAAAACTATGAATGCTCAGAAAGTTGGATCAAACGATTCCGAAACCGTCACAATATTGTGGGTGGCAGTGTCTGGAGTGAATCTGCATTTATATCCAAAACTACAACTGAAGAATTGTTGAAAAATGTTTTTGCAGAGATATGTAAAAACTACACGGATGAACAGATATTTAACGCGGATGAAACCGGATTATTCTACCCTAAAATTTAAAGGAGAGAAATGCTCTGGGGGTAAAATGTCAAAAGACAGGGTTACGGTATTGGTGGTCGCCAATATGACCGACACCATAAAAAAAAGCTGCTTGTGATTGGAAGATCAAACAATCCCAGGTCTTTTAAAAGCGTGAAGAGACTTCCTGTCGATTACAGATCCAACAGACGTACCTGGATGGTGTCCGAAATATTCGAGAAGTTTTTACGAGACTGGTATAAGGAGCTATGTGCGGCAAAGAAGAAAATTTTGTTGTTGGTTGATAATTGTAGCGCTCATCCTAATGTTCTACAACCTCTTGATCAAGGCATAAGAAGGAACCTCAAAGTGCATTTCGGAAAGGCTTTAGTCGTGAAAATGATAGAGAATGCAGATGCCAACAATGAAATAAAAATTAATATTCTAGATACCGACATGATGATATCCACAGCATGGAATGCAGTTTCACAGGATACAATTGTTAATTGTTTTCGACATGCTGGATTTCTCCTCTCAGTGGCTATTCAAGGAGAGGATCATTTTGAAGAGGAGGATAACATTCCCTTGGCGCAACTGATTCGAGAAGTGTACGTTGTGGACACTGGTTCAAATGTTACATTTGATGATTTTGTTGATGTTCATAAAGACTTGGCAACATGCGGAGAGCTAAATTATGAAGATTTAGTTATGAATTCAAAAGGCTTACAAACAGGAGAAGAAGCATACGAGATCGATGAAGATCAAGACTACCGTGAGATGGAATTCGAACCATCCAGTGGCGGCTTCTCAATAAGTGCACATTTGCACGTGTACCCCAAACTAATATCTTTACTTTTGTGTTTGACGTAAACGTAACGTTTTCTATTGGGTATTTAATTTTATTTTTCATTTCCGATGTTCCGGTTCGCGGTTCTGTACATCAGACTCCAGGCGCGAACATAATAGGTTTGTTCCATCACGCCCGCTGATCGTCAGATGGACGTCAGCCACATGCGCACTACACAAAAAATGTTCCAACGAGTATCTGGTCGATCTTACGGATTATTAGCAAAGTGTTCCAACAATCCTATGAACTCGTACATGAACGACTTCGTGAACTATCAAATGCGTCCATGTATCGATGCTACGGATCGATATGGACGGTTCGCCGACGCATGCGCATTTAAGGGTTGTTCTACATATTTACAAACAAGAAGTCCTGCGATTAAGAACAGATATAAACACCGTTCCAACAAACTTTATTTTCGATAAGTTTTTGTATCAGTACACGGAGCGCACATGCGCCCTTATCAATCCATGAACTAATTCATGAACGCATTAGATGGGTCATGATGGAACAAACCTAATATTAAACACCCGACGGCCGACGGCACGTACACTGCTCTCTCGAACTTGCCCATGATTGGAGCAGCAGCTACCCCTTGCGCACCCACACCTCCCGTAATAGTCCACAGTATTTGGCTGGCATATGTACACATTTAGTTTGTGTACGGTCGTCTGTGTGTCGCTAGTCTAATGTGGCGCAACTTTTGAAACTACTTTTGTTGTATTCGCGCGTAATTATGGCGGAAAATTTGGAAGATCCGATTTGCATTGGCGTACAATCTTTAAAAACCATTCGTGTTTCTTCGCTGACATTAGAAGAAATTCAAAAATGCTGGTCGTCCAAAACCGAATTTATCGATCACGCATGTAACAAAATGTAAAACACGCGATTATAAAAGAACTTTTAAGATAGACACTTATGAAAAAGCCGACTGGTTATGTGGTTGTGAAATTAGTAACAGTCTTTATTGTTTTCCGTGTTTGTTATTTGCTGGTGATGTTCAAACAGAATGGACCAAATTCGGTGTCAAGGATTTAATCCATTTAAAAGAAAAAATTAAAAAACATTAAAGTTCCAAGACACTCTTCTCTGCTAAATTAGGTTTTAATTTATTAGGTAAACAAGATGTTCATAATGAGCAAGTAAAAAAGAACAGATACATTTTATCGAAAATTATAAACTGTATTAAATTTTGTGGTGCTTTCGAATTATCCTTACGTGGCCATTATGAAGGAAGTGCTTCGATAAATCCTGGTATATTTAAAGGTCTTATCAATTTTTCGGCGGAATTAGATTTAGCACTCAGGGATCATTTGGATCAATCCACACTATTTAAAGGAACATCCAAAAACATTCAAAATGTATTATTGGGACTGTATGCTTTCTGTGTCATGCACACATTAAGAAAGAAATTGCTGCCTCAAAATTCGTGTCCGTAATAAGTGATGACATTTTGGATTTTCGCCCCCCCCCC
>SMLS01021358.1:0-11290 GCA_004785975.1 Popillia japonica | reverse complement strand
TTTTTTTTACCAGATTTTAGGGTGTGTGAGGTTGGCTTTGATTCTAACCACAATCAAACATCTCTGTTTCTAAATATTAATTTTCAATCTTGAATCGCTTTTGGTTCTGCAGTTTAGGTCCACAGGTCTCTCACTTTTCTGTTGAAATTTTTCTAGAATTTGAATTTTTGGAATCAGCTCCAAAAATTCGAAAGAGCTTGGGATGCTCTTCTATGCTGTGCTTGGCGCCTCCATCCTTCGAATATGGAATACATAGTATTGCCAAACAAACTTCAATGATTGAGTATTTTACAGAGATAGAGCTTGGAAGCCTACCACAGATAAAAATAAACTATGCTAGGGTCGTTAATTATGCTGAAGGCGCACAAAAAAGCTTCCTACATGAGGGATGTCTAATCTTCAGGAGGGATTTGCCACCTGATTTGGTGTATGATGTCAAGGCTGGACGAACAAGGCAGGGCACAATGGTTCCAGCACAATACATGGAGGGTTGCTCAAGTATTGAATACCAATGTTGTACGAAAATTTAAAAATCTTTTTAAGAACTACGCCTCTAACGGGTAGGTTGGGTTGGGTTGGCTTTGGTTCTAACGCCATTGAAACAGGCTCCCACTTTTCTTTTGTAGTTCTGCTGGAATTAGAATTTGTTGAATCAGTTCCAAAAATTCACTGGACTGGAAGGTGGAAGTTTGTATGTAAGAACTTTTAAAAATCAATTTTACATCTCGGTTATTACAAATAATTAAACCAACGTTTTGTTTTTACCAAAAATGAGGAACGGAATCCAGGCGTGAAATCCCTGCGGACACGTCTAAATCAGTTCCTATTAATATTGGATTTTGGCCCTCTTATTAACGTATTTTTTACACTCGAAGCAGCACGTTGTAACTCACCCAAAACATACATTTAAACATGTCCATTTTGTACGTAGCGTTTTTATATCCGCTTTTTCGGGTTGTTACTAATTTATTAGCATGTATTTTTGACAAGATATATAGGATGTACGTCATGTTCTGGATGTCCCGCCAAAACGCCGGTGTATACGTTTTCTGCGTTTGTAAACTGTTATACGGAAAGGAGGGTAGGAAAAAATCCGCAGTAAATAGGGAATTTTTATTTTTATTAGTTCCCTTCCCGCGGAATATTTATGGTGGCACATCGAGGGCAGTTTAAATATTTCAGGGTTGAAAAGGGAGCGTTGTATATGTAGTATAACTTTTACAGATTTCGTATAAAACGAAGAAATAAAAACAATCATAAAAAGCGCCAGAAGTAAGCCCTTTTGCATGTGTTTATTGGCGGTGGTTCCCCCTTTAGCTTTATGTACCACCATTTGCCTAAGTTTATTAGGAGACGAAGGAATCCCGTTCTCAAGGTGGGAAAAGGGATAACATATTGCGGTGGCAATTCGGTGTAAATATTTTAGGAATCAAAGCGGAAATATTGCCCGCGGCTGAAACGGCGGAAATATGCGCAAGCATCTAAGGCGGCATAAAAGCGTTTTTTCAAATTATAAATCGAGCATAGATGGGATATCGGGTGAATATCCTATGGTACGGCGATTGCGATAATTCCAGTTTGACGCAGCTAATTTCGCTGGCATTTAAAACAGCGTTTAATTTAAATATTATTATATTAAATGTTGTATTCGTGCTTGAAATAATTGCGATCGTTAAACTTGCTTCTATTTTAGAATCGGAATAAATCATTTTTTAATAGAGATAGAATTGATGGCACTAGCCGCTCAATGCAAACACGGTAATTACATTATATGGTCCAAACATACCTGCGTTAATTAATTGTCTTTATGCTGGGATATTCGTGTTAAATTGTATAATATATCGATTACCGTTTAATCCCCGTGCGTCAAACGGAGAAACAATATCTGTAAATTGTCCAGCAATAATGGAAAATTTAAATATATATTAATTTCGTATAAGTCGCACTCCTATTAATTAAATGAACACATACAGTGGAAGGTTGGCCGCTCCAGAAGACCGGCGTCTATTTATTTAAAACGCTATTTAGTACGACTGTAGGCAGAGTTTGTAAATATGTAATATGTGAGGGCAGAAGTGAGCTTTATCGAATTTTCGAGGTGGATAAATATTTAAGTTTAAATAGGTAAAAAAGACTGCATTAATGCTGAGGGGAGACTTTATAAAACGTCACTGATGATGCCTCTACTTGCCTGACTACCGAACCCTGTGCCGACGATCAGGATTTTAGGCACGTATATTGGGTTATATTGGACACTTCGTATTCAGGGACGTAGTAAGTGTACTCAAAACTTTTAAGAGTAAGCAAAGAAAACTGTTGAACTCGATAGAATAAGGAAATTCAAGGAAATGTTTACCTACAAGTAAAAGATAAATAATAACTTTTATTCGGTGAGTTAGAATCAAGTTTATATATTATTTCTATGTACAGTGCTCCCCAAAAGTCGACGCCTACTTAACCGCAATAATTTACGATCGGATATTATTCACGTTAGCCCGGATAGTTTAAACACATAAATTTATATTAAAACAATTCAATAGATCATGCGTTAATCTTGGATGCGACCCAACAATGTGCGCGCTCATTTTGACGCATGTCTGACGTATGCAGATTATCCAACGCAAACTATTGTAGATTAGAATGGTCGAGTTTATTCAATTAATAATATGTACAATACCGCTCTGTTCGTCCGAACATATTCTATCTTAAAATTTATTTTTGACAGATCAACTAAATTGCATTTACACTACTCAATCTTTGGAGGGATGCATTAAAAGAATAAATAACGAATTTCAAATGAAAAACCTCTTAGTTTGTCGAAACGTTCATCGTCTGGTCTCATGGCAAAGTCACCATTCCAACCTTCTTGGAGATTGTTCATCGAGCATTTTCAATTTCCCAACCCCAATCAACAAGGAATCAAAACACGTCATAACCGATCTTCTTCAGCAATATACAAGGGGTCATAAACAAGTATGAAACTGACCATATCGGCAGAATTCTTCGCAAGATCTCTAAAATTGTTGCCTCGCCCAACGACCCCCGTCATGCTCGCTCATACAAAGGCACCTATAAAATATGGTTACCAACTCTCTAGCATTTGGAGGCCGGTCCTCCTTCCCACCCCCCTCTTCCCTGCAAAACGGTCGTCTTTCTATGTCAGAAGATTTTCGCCTCTAGCGTGATTGACACATCAAGTTACCTCCTAGTATCCCTCACCTACCAGGAGTTTTTTCCCTGTAGCGTGGGATCCCCCAGACACACTTTGCTCCTGAAGCGTGTAGCGCACTGCCTAGCGCGCTCGTTTCATAGTCCGGTGGTATCGGGTTCGAACCCCGGTATGTTCTTTCTGAATTTGGTTTTCTGTAGTTTCCCAAATTCCACGACAAACGCGGAAAGGTAACATCTTTAGTCGGTCTACAGCCGCAGGCGTAATAATAACGCATGGCCAGCCGATGCCTCCTGTAATTGGCGCTAGCTGTTGGGAGATGCTAAGGCATGAATTATTATTATTATTATTACTATTATTATTATTATTAAGAATCCAGTTACAAGGGGAGTACCAGGGTTGTCCAACATGGATTTTAATGAATCTCAACTATGTTTTATTTGTTTATATCACTAATGTTAGTTTCTCAACAAGCAAGCCTTCGTAGCCCAGTGGCTTGCTTGTTGATAAACTAACATTATCGATATAAAAGAATGAACTTAGCGCGTTAGGATAAAAGCTCGTACCTTGGTACTCACGGAAGGTCCCTATATAACATAGTTGAGTCGAGTTTTTATTGGTCAACACCCGGAAAGCCTCATAATTACAACCTCAAACTTCAACATTCTAATTTGCATGTTGATCTGCCCACTCAAGCCTTCTTCTTTTGCGGGCTCTAGTCTGCAATGGACAGTTTTGAGAAGATTTGCGGCGTGGAGCCTTCTTGTTACTGCTTGAGTGGATACTTGGGTACCTGTTGCATTCAATAACGGATTTTAGCTCGCAATAATATGGGAAGCAACAGCTCCATACTTAAACACGTTAATGTTATCTCCAAAATGGAGTCAACCAATCTGCATTAAAACTTATTCGAGAAATTAGCAAAAATTTTCTCAGAAGGGTTCTTCACTTTTAGTGCATGTTGTTGTCCTCCCCCGCCCCCTCTTCCCTGCAAAACGGTCTTTCTATGTCAGAAGATTTTCGCCTCTAGCGTGGTTGACACATCAAGCTACCGTGACCTCCTGGTATCTCCTGGTTCCCTCAGTTGTTTACAGCGTTTATTTGTTTATATCACTAATGTTAGTTTCTCAACAAGCAAGCCTTCGTAGCCCAGTGGATAAGATCTACGTCTAATGCAAATGTTATTCGATGGGCATTTCTTTGAAGCGCTGAGTGTATAGGAAGTCTTGCCTAACGCCTCAGAAGGGTTGTTCACTTTTAGTGCATGTTGTTGTTGTAGATTGGGGTGATGAGGTGGTGGAAGGTCCAAAGCTGTGTGTGATTTTAGTCGCTGATTAGCTGATGTACTTGTGGGTTTGAGATTCTATTCTCAAAAGAAATACTTTTTAACATTAATCATTGATGCATTGAATGATTCACCACTGATACGTGCACGCCATCTAAATTGGCGTTTATACTATCAAACACTGTACAAATGACTTCATAATTAATGTCCCTTTAACGTAAAATATTAAATACGAAGCTGACTTTCCATATTTACATATCACAAAACGACAAGGTGAAATGTTGTGCACACCCTATATCAGACACAACTTCAGTAGATTGCAATTACGGCATTTTATATTCGTTTCGATGTAGATGTTGCGTGAACTGGAAAATGTTATATCGTTACCGTCTTTCACCATGCGGGGCTGCATGCAGTTCCTGTTCCAAATAAACTTAAATAAGTGAGATAGAGCACAATATTACGCTACAACCTTCCATATGTTCTAAATCGAAAGTAATAAAGCTACTTTCCAAAGGTTGGATGGTAATATACAAAAGTAATTTTTGAGTTTATGAAAAAATATACGCTATTACTCGAGGGTTTAAAAAGTTGAGGACGGAATATTGCAGTAGTAAATAGTGGTTTGTTTGCTCGTCTATTACGAAGGTAACGTGTTCGCAACTTGTTTGTTTTATCTCCTTATTCCTTCGACAAACATACTCTTTGAAACAGTTCGCAGAATAACTGGCGCGTTACAGAAATAATATCCAATCTGATATTCTCCATTAACCTTTAATTTAATTAAAAAACAACAATGATCGAATACAATTCGGAAATAGATAGAGAATTCTTTTCCGTAATTATAATGAATTAAAAGGAGGATAACGTTAGAGGGTGAATCCCCTGTATAACCGCGGGGTATACCGAAAGAAACACAAAATGTAAAATCCCTCCCGCCAGAAAACGAAATAAAATCATAACTATTTTGGTTTAATACAAGAATTGATTTATATGCTTTGTGGGGTGGCGATACAATTCAACGTTCTAGTGGGGCGATACACAAAAACGTGATTTAGCACCTAATCCTGTTTCTTACATTCGTAGAAAATTAGCTCGGTTTTGTTCAGAAAAATCAGTTGAAAAATTATGATATTTTGATTGTATAAGTTATTGCTGGATATAAATTTATCTTTTCGGGGGTAGGAGGTGGATCGGCGAAATAAATTGGAGCTATATATCTTATACAAACCGTTGTATTAATATCATTTCTTTTTTTTTTATTAGGAAATTATTCAATCGAGGAAAATCGTTTTTCATATCGCGAAATTACGAATTATTTCTTATTTTGATCTCAACGAGATTATAAATAACTTATTTTGGTGGATGCGCCGGTTGCGTCTGTTCCTAACGGATATCCATCGTCTTAACAAGAGTTAAAGTGTGTTTTCATTAGAGCCAGCTTCGTGCCAGCTTCCGTCTTCATGCTGGTAATTTTCACGGATAAAAAAATACTAATGCGATATATTAAGCGTTACGTCCTTCTGTGTTATAAAGTTTGAGTATTGTTCCATTAGGAGAAAAGCTACAAAATGCTGTACGGTTATAATTTATAAACGCAAAAATACATTTACGTCTTCGGCAATGGTAGGATAATAAACAACTTGGGTACACATTTTATCTGTCTTTGTTGTTTTCGCATTTCCTAACTCGCTCGTCTTATCCCGTTTTGTAACTTTTATATATTAGCTTCTAATGGTTTTTACAAGACGAATATATTATTTAAGGAAGGGAGAAGTAAATGTTGCTGTTGGAAATGTTTTTATTTTCGGGAAAGGAATCCTATTTTAGGAGTGCAAGCTATCGACTGATTTTTATAGTTATTTAAAGTTTTAAACAGTTCTAAACTGTGGCGTAGGTTTTCAAAAACTTCTCTTTGGATTCCACGACAGATTGCACTAATCCTGTGACGAGGTTCTTCTAAGTCATTGAAACGCGCATGCGTACCAATTCCCAGCAATCCTTGCTCGTCAAACGACGCCATTTCATTAGTATTATTGCAGTGTGCTACTGTGTGACCGTGGAATACGGTCAGTGCTTCGGTTTTTGAGAGCAAAGATCGTTTCAGCAGCGGAAATTCATAGACAGATAAGTGACCAAATGCGGTGTTTGCACAAAATCGTTTTGAAGAAGTTGAAATTTTGCAAATTATGCGCACGTTGGGTTCGCTTCATTTTTTTTCAAAATTCTGCTAGTCAGCCAGTTATGCTGGGTGAAGTATGGACTAGAGGAGCATATATTTAATCAGACTTTAATTACCTCGACCTCGAGCAAATAAATCGCTTCAGATGAGTCGTTTGCAAGTTTATTCACAACAATGCTCTATATCCCAGATAATTTCCGCTGGTGCCTATGAGACCTCATCAGCGATTGATACTGCTTTCACATCGTTGAGGCCGTTTATTGTGATCTATAAGAGCATCCAATTCGTTGGTGTATAGCTTCAGAAAACAGCGTTAGAGCAAGATTTAAGAAAGATTCCAAAAATTTGCGACAAGACCAATTGTCATCTAAAACCTCGCTTGTCTGATTTAAACCAGACAAGACGATCTTCTCTTCCTCCTATATTCAAGAAGGCTACTGGGTGCAAATTTTCTTCTCGGAAAATTCTTCGGATTTGGCAGAAAATCTCGTGCATCGTCACCAATTAGAGTTAGGGCTACAAACATCAGTACGCATTTTCGTCATCTGTATCAGGCTTCTTTTCACCAAAATTGCACTCCACCCTCCATCTCTATTCTCACCTAGCTAGCATATTTAGCTTTGACTCGATTGAAAACAACCCAGACCCCCCACCTCCCAGACCGAAGTCGGTCTCCATCGGTCTTGTTCTGCGTAAATTGGGGATGTCCTAGTGTATTGGGAGGTTAGGATTTGAGTTTAGAGCTGGATGTGTTAGTCCCGGATCAGGGATGTAGGTGATGTTGCCGAGGATGATGCAAAGTTCTTGGTGTCTGAGATTTTTGCGTGAGAGCTGGATGTGGCCAGGAAATACTATTCATCCATTGATGACTGGCTTTCTGGAAAATCAATTAGATAGAGATGGCAATCTTCTACTTGATGAGGATGAGTTACAATTTCAACAGGATGGAGCTCCGCCTCACTATGTTCTTCTTGTACGGCAGCTCTTAGACAATGTACGAGGGTTATTCGGAAACTAAGGTCCGTTTACTTATAAAACAGAAATCATTACAGACTTTTCCAAACAAGACGTAGACGTTTGCTGCCCGTGAGGGTAGCCAGTCTTGAACTGCTTCTTTCACCTCGTCAACTGCGGCGAATCTCTTGCCGCCGAGAAACTCTTTTAGGTAGCGGAATAAGTGAAAATCACTCGGTGCCAAGTTTGGACTGTACGGTGGGTGGTCAATCTGTTCCCATCCAAAAGTGGCTGCATTTATTGTTGTGCCTGACTCGGTTCAAGGTAACCCAGACCGAAGTCGGCAGAAACTTCAAACTTTACTCCCCCATCGGTCTTGTTCTGCGTAAATTGGGGATGTCCTAGTGTATTGGGAGGTTAGGATTAGGTGATGTTGCTGAGGATGATGCGAAGTGCTTGGTGTCTGAGATTTTCGCGTGAGAGCTGGATGTGGGCAAAATGTGAACGACTTATTAATTTAATGCCAGCTCCTCTCTTCTTCTCCGCCTTAGACTTCACACTAACGATCCATATCCTAAACAAGCTCTGTTAATGCTCTTATCAGAATTGATGCTGATATAATGTTGTTTGGCCCGCTATAGCACCCCTATAGATTTAAGGGTGAGATTTCAGCAATTTTGCGATCTTCCTGCCAAATCTCGCAAAACCATAAGACCAGAATCGTGTTTGGGGTTCAAAAACTTTACAGCAGCATAAATTTTGACTCCTAAAATCTAAACAAGACGACTTGGCTTTAATGCTCGGATATTTTTTCAAACTTGGCAGGAAAGCTCGTGCTTCTTAAAGTTTTTGAAGGATACTTGGCGAGTCTAATTAAGTGGTCATCAATCATGTTCCGGTCGGTGGATATTTCAGCCTCGATTCCTGGGTGAAAGTCTTCCTCTCGTTGTAGGTTGGGGATGTCATTGTGGAGTGGAGATTGGGAGTTGAGTTTAGAAATGGATGTGTTCGTCTCAGGTCAGCGGGTTTAGGCTTCACACTAACGATCCATATCCTAAACAAGCTCTGTTAATGCTCTTATCAGAATTGATGCTGATGTGACGTTGTTTGGCCCACTATAGCACCCAATTCGTTGGTATACAGCATTGGAGCAAGATTTAAGGGTGAGATTCCAGCAATTTTGCGATCTGCCCGCCAAATCTCGCAAAACCATAAGACCAGATGACCAGATTTGTGTTTAGGGTTCAAAAACTTTACAGCAGCATAAATTTTGACACCTATCATCTAAACAAGACGACTTGGCTTTAACACTCGGATATTTTTTCAAATTTGTGCTTCTTAAAGTTTTTGAAGGATATTTGGCGAGTCTAATTAAGTGGTCATCAATCATGTTCCGGTCGGTGGCAATTTCGGCCTCGATTCCTGGCTCAAAGTCTTCCTCTCGTTGTGGGTTGGGGATGTCATTGTGGATTGGGAGGTTGGGAATTGAGTTTAGAAATGGATATGTTCGTCTCAGGTCAGCGGGTTTATTGCGGATCTCTGTTATCTAGACGACGCAGTCTAGCTCTGCCTTTTTAGCTTTGGCGGATTATCTTTATGTAGCTAGTCTCTCGCACTGACATAAGATGTGCTACGAGACCTCTTCGTCTATCCGGCAGAATCTGCACATAGCTATGAATATTCTTTAATGAATATCTTGGCCTGTCTCGGCCTCCGTTCTGAGGAGCTCTTCCACCATCCTAGAGCTTTATCCGGCGACCATAGACTGATTTCAGATTATTGCGTTTTGAGCCGTATCTTGGAAATTAGTTCGCTATGGCTTCATGACATAAATAGGTGTGTAGTGGAAGAACATACTGAGGAGGAGCTCCATCCTGTTGAAAATGCAACTCACCTTCATCAAGTAGGAGATTGCCATCTCTATCCCATTGATTTTCCAGAGCATATTCAGATATACTTCGCCATTTAGATTTTCATTAAAATACATTAATTTTGAGTTACAAACAGATGAAGGTTTGCGTTACTCCAATATCTGCAGTTATGTTGCACTGAAACAGATTTCTTGTAAATGCATTACAATTACAAAACCCTATCCTTCTGTCTTAGTTCTTGACACAATTTCATTTTATAATAACGGAATTTATGAAGTTTTGTAACTTTATACCTTTCGTTAAATGTTGCGGTAGTTAGTCGAGCGCATTGATTTTCGACTCGATTCATTAATACAATTTCAACCTTTCCTAGATTTCCAGAAATTTCCGGTGGGAACTTTTCAAATGAACACCCTGTATATGAAACGTTCTGCTTCACTCTCGGATTTGGTTCAATTTATTTTTCCAGCTGAGTGAGTATAGGTAGTTATTTTCTTGCGTTTGAAATAGCACGGTCAAAATTCTATTTTTAGGAGTGCCCACGTAAAACGCGGACTTAAATATTACCGGATATTATAATTTGAAAACATGCACTGTACTACCTATCATGAAACATTAGCATCACCCGATGTTATGCCACAACAAAAATGTTATCCACTCGATGGTATACGTGGCTCTCCTTGCCTATTGATTTTATTTATTCTGAATCCTTACATGAGATATCCTATTAGTTATACATACACCTCATTTAGAATACAAAATATTATTCATGTAGGTATAATAGCCTAGATTTTTACTTTTATTATTAATATCTTGTCATAGAGTGTAATTACGATAGAATAAATAAACAAAACTACATGTATATACATTTATATATACGAGTATACGTATATATATAATTTGAATTACAATACCTTGTTTTAAACCGTGAATTAATTCATTTTATGGAGTGATTAATATTGTTCGTTAGCCGCTCTGATATATGTGTACGTAAATGCAATACCTCAACTACAAAATCGTATCACACAACGCAATTATTGGGTATTTAAGCTACTAATTAGTTGTAGTTAGGAATTTCATACTCGGATATCGCCCGAATTGGTATTTATATCGTTTGAAACGAAACAAAAAGTTAGCTGCGGAATATCTATGTAGAGCCGAACAATTGAACGCGTGCAACGTTTTATCGAAATTCCTCCTCCACCACCACCCTCCTCTCTTATCTCTTTCCTTTCAGGCATACACACCTATTTATGTTATGAAGTCATAGCGAACTAATTTCCAAGATATGGCTCACAAACGCAATAAGCTGAGATCAGTCTATGGTCAGCGGATGGTGGAAGAACTCCTCAGGACGGAAGCAGAGACAGGCCAAGATACTCATTTTTTTGCCTCGGTATTGCACCATTAGCCACTTACTCAGACATGACATTCCTACCAACCCGAATGGACACCAGGACAGGTGAAAGACATGTAAGATACTCATTAAAGGATATACATAGCTATGTACAGATTCTGCCGGATGGAAGAAGAGATTTTGTAGTACATTTTATGTCAATGCCAGAGACTAGCTACATAAAGATAATCTGCCAAAGCTAAAAAGGCTAAACTGCGTCGTCTAGGTAACAGAGATCCACAATAAACCCGCTGACCTGAGACGAACACATCCATTTCTAAACTCAACTCCCAACCTCTCAATCCACAATCACATCCACAACCTACAACGAGAGGAAGACTTTGATCCAGGAATCGAGGCTGAAATTTTCACCGACCGGCACATGGTTGATGACCACTTAATTAGACTCGCCAAGTATCCTTCAAAAACTTTA
>SMLS01021253.1:0-24298 GCA_004785975.1 Popillia japonica | reverse complement strand
AAAAAAAAAACTAAATTGCTAATTTGATAATAATAGTACTTTGAGTTTGGGTAGAGACACTTGCCTGATACTTTTTTCTTATATTCTTCGGGTTTATGAAGATACATTGCCGCGGCATCTCCATTCAACGGATCTATTGGATTTGGATAAGTTAATAACTGCGGTAGAAAAGATTCAAATATATTTGATAGATCTGCAAGAAAATGGAAGGAATTAATATCGGATTAGGAATTATACATTATAGATATATAATATGTAATTGTGTACCGTATAAAGCAGTCCAGGCTTGGTTAATTACGTCTAAACACACTGTTCCTGAAACTTCGTCTATATTCGGATGATATACGCGGTTCATGAAACCTATACTAGGCGATTTGAAAGGATAGTGTTCCGGAAGGTGGACTCGAACTTTCCATACACCTCCTTCGTATGGTGCTGCAAAAAATAATTTGTCATTATATCCTATCATGCGAGGATCATATGTATTAAAATTTTACTTCTAAACTATCCCTCTCTCTCTCTCTCTTACTGTTTTTTTCAAAAGAGAGATTCCAAATTACTCTATGCTATTAACGTTTAGTGCACAAATATATCTGAGTGGCTTCGCCAATTGCAAGAAAGACATCTGCATTTAGATGAAGAATATGGTGCGACGTTTCTTCAAAAAGGTCATGCGGGCTTTAAGACAACTAATTCTTTAGCGTCTATCTAAATGTTACAACAATGCTGCGCCTTGTAATGAACAGCTTTGCAGGGAGGCTTGCAAAATGTGTACAACCAAAAGAGGCCTTATTAGTAAAACATCATTCTCGCGGATTATGTTTCTATGACTAAATTCGTCTTATTTTATCCACTTGTAGTATCTCCTTCTTTTCCTATTACTTCATTTTCATTATCGCGATAATCTTGAGTACAGTGACGTGGAGTGGGAAAGTACTGATCTTTGTTTTCTGGGGCAGTTGTTGGCCTCTTCGTAACCAATAAACTACATCAATTACGAAGCTGATTAGATTTTGACAACTCGTTAAAAATCCTTTCCAAGTAACGACGCTATGACCGTCCAGAAGATGATAGCCTTTGATGTCAACCAGCCAGTGTAGAGCGCTTTAAATAGCGTCACATTATGGTGAATTAGTTTCACTCCCTTTTCATGTACTATCTTCTAACAGTCTTTCATTTTCAATTTAACCGAATTCCTCTTCTTCTTAATCGCTTGCCTTCTACCGTTAGGTGTAGGCTTTGGAGTTGAGTTATTCTTTATTTCTACATATTTCCCTCCATTTAGATCTATCTTTTGCAAGTTTTCTTATGTCCTTCCATGCGATGCCCATCTTCTCTGCTTCCTCTCTTACTCCCTCCTTTCATGGTTTTCGTTCTTCCTCTCGGATTTCTTCCTTGAACTTTTGTTTCCATAATTCTTTTTGTCATTCTGTCGTCTTTCATTCGGATCACATCTCCTATACATCTTAGTTGATTTCCCCCTATCTTTTCTAGCACCGGCTAAATTTTCAGTTCTTCTCTAAACACATCATTTCTTATTCTATCTCTCTTATTTTTGCCCTGTATCTTTCTCATAAATCTCATATCTACGGCATTTATTCTAGATTTGTACTTATTTGTTAACGTCCAAGATTCGCTTATATACAACATTACCGGTCTTACAATTTTCTTGATCACTTCGGTTTTTATTTCTTTTCCTTCCATTCTCTTCGATAAACGTTCCCAAATATTTGTATCCCTCTACTTGTTCTATATTTTCTCTATTCCGATGTACCTCGTGTCTTCTTTTTTCTTTTGCTATGATCATGCTTTTTGTTTTCTTTATATTAATTTTCATATTTATTTTGTGTAGTGCATCGTTCAATATCTCTAAGTTATATTGAAGGGCCTCTTTTGATTCCGCCAAAACTACCACATCATCAGCGAACATCAGTTCCGATATTTTCACCTCTTCCATCTTCCAGTGTCCAGTTTTTAATTTCTTCATCTTACTTTTTGCTTCTTTTATTGCTTCATCCATAACTACTGTGAACAGCAGAGGGCTCAAACTACATCCCTGTCTGACGCCTATTTTCTGGAGTGTTCGTTATTGATTCTGACATTGAGTTATTCTTATACATTTCTTTTATCACCTCAACCGTGCCCAACTGTGTATCATCTACCGTTTTATCCAGCTTCTTCCTCAATTAACCAAATTCTATTTTCCTAAAATGGCACTCTTTTGTAACATCTTGTATATTGTTTAAACTAGATCAGTTAGAATGTTCCTTTAAAAAAATAAACATCCTCTGCGTGTTGTACGATCATGCAATTTTTTCATAATCTAGCATGTACATGCATACAAATCATTTAGGTCACCTATACGATTAAAGAATTCAAAACAATAACAATGATATGTTTGACCACTAATTTGCTTACGCCCAAAGACTAAAATAAAAACAGCCTGTGGTTGATTTATCAGGGATCTCGAATCCGAATCACTGCACAGCTACCTTGATAAGCTTCATTTGTTAGATAAAAATAGAACCCCTAAAAATATTTGTGTTTCTTTATTCCTATTTTTCCTTTTTTATCGAATTTCGCGGAAATATGAATTAGACAAAATTGGCTAAGTTCGTGTATTATTTTTAGGAGGCACGTAACGAACTAAATTTCTCCCAGACGAGTTGCAAAATTGTTAATAATTTGTTGTTTTCAGTAAAACTTCAAAGTTCTAATATTACTGGAAATCTTATTAAGTTCTTTATCTGGAATACAACATAATACGTTTTGTCCGGGCCTCGCTCGCGTTACCATCACAACCTGTATTCACTAGATGGGGCACGTCGAGAGAAACAGTGTTAATTAATTCGAGTATGAAATTAAATTGAAATTCATATAATGAATTGATCGATAAATACATTTTAATGAATATTTAAAGATTGTTGATCCGTTAATGCACATCCTGGGAGACAATTACGAGCGAAATATCGCCAAGTAGCTTTTAATTAAAATAAATATTATTAGTGGAATATGTTATAATGTGTTCATGCATTAGAATAACAGGGACCACCATTTAACCGGATCACTATAAATTAAACCAGCACAAAACGGTGGAGTGACCAAATTTCGAAAAGTATAATTTGTCAATCTCAGAATTTGAAGCACTTGAAACTACACTCCACAAAGATTCAAATCAACATAAGATGATGGGGTGGCAACATTTTCAAAACCTGCCGAAAGTCTGAGGATTATCATAAAATTGGTAGTAAATCTTCGAGATTGAAGACATCAGAAAATTTGCTTTCAACGGTACAGTTCGAAGATTTGGTCAAAAAGGTGCAAAATAATGGAACGGTAGAATTTTGGACGTAGTGAAGTTTTGAAGTATGGTGGTCAACGAAAATTGTGCAATCAAAACTCAAGTAAAAAGATCTCATAAACAAAACTGATGCTGGAAGAAAAAGTGGTGAAGCAAGAATCACTAGGATGTATTTGGATGAGATACCGAGACTTTGTTCTCCCACAGGCAATAAATAATTTGGTTTCCTTGATACCAGCAAGATGTCAGGCCATGTTGGCCAGCAGTGTATAGTATCTAAGAGATCCATTTCTGTTTGCAACGAAAACTGCATTTTGTGAAATCAGATCATCGCAGTATCGTATACACTATCATCAAAAAGTTTGGAAACAATAAGAAAACTTTGGAAAAAATATATACACACATATACTGAGACTTCAAATAAAAATTTCATTTAAAAACTTTATAGTTTATTTAAAAACAACAACATACAAACAATACGTCTCAAAAGCAGGCCACAGCTTTCCCAATTCTCCGCTCTCTTTTTTTTGCCAAGCTTCCTTCAAGTATTTCCAAAGCTGTTCAGCATTCTGTGGTTGTCCTGCTTCTGCATTTCCGTCTAGCTCATCCCCTCATAGCTCAATAGGTGGTAGGACTTCAAGGAGGCCAGATCATTAACGAAACTTCTCCAGCCGCTCTTCTTTCTTCCGAAAACTCTCGACCTACTTTGGTTATGCTGCTGGAATGTAAATTGTTGACCAATAATGCGCTATATTAGGTTATTTTTATTATGCCAGTGAAATACCCCCAAACCATCATAATTCCTCCATAGGTACTAAGCACGCTTGATTAAGGTGTTCTCCTGGTCGCCGCCGATGGAAAATTTTGCCCATGGGAGTCTTTTTTGTTTGAGGTTCTATGCTGCTGGGTATCTGGTGCGGTAAGACGTTGGTCTTGCTTTCCTGTTGTAATTATGAATCTGTCGTCAGCAGCAGTTGTTGCCTGTGGTCGTCCACTACGTCTCCGATCACTAAACCGTCTCGTTTCTCTTTTCCTTGCCAAAATGTAGTGAACATCTTTCGGTATCTTTCGACCAATCTATTAGCGATTGTCCTTTCTGAATATCCTTCCGCGTTAAGAGTACAAATGCCTTAAAGTCAGTTGCTTGACCCTTGGCAATGTCATATCGTAATTAATGAATTTTGACAAAAAAAACACCCCCGGATAAAACTGTTCTATTCTGTAGAGTAGCAGTGACTGAATAATACAAAAAAAAATCGAATTTTTTACCCACACTATTTATTATATTAACCCGCTAGGCCTCATTTTGAATATCACATAAATATTGGAGTATTGTTTGTATAAAAAGTATTGCTTCCAAACTTTGTGACGGTAGTGTACATAAAAAAACTACTCCACGTTTATAATACTGACGAAACGAGACGACACGAGACCGGATCGAGAGATTCGAGCTCAGAAATGAGCGAAGACGCAGAAGAATCTGAAAACAATAGAACGTGGAGGTTTCACCACTTTATCCCTTTCCTATGTAACACAAAAACTATTAATTAACTATACTAGTTTACACTAGTAAATGGCGATTTCCTAAGAGCAGATTTCTCGTAAATTAACCCTGAAAGCATCTAATCAAACTCATTGAAGTTTTGGTTAGATTATGAATCATCATGTTTGAGGTTCTTTTGTTAATTTTTGGACTTTGTCCAAAATGTATAAATGAATTTGGGGTACCTAGCTAATTGAGCTTAGAAATTTTTTTACATTATTGGTTCGAATCTAATCATGCATGCATTGTGGTATAACTATTAACTAATTAGAGATAAAGAAAATACTTACTGCCTCGAGGTCCGTAAAATTTAACACAAAACTCATTTAACCCACCGAGTATTGTGACTTCGTGTTTGCTTTCGATTCTAGCAGAGATGATTAAGGAAAACGCATAATTACATACAAGGACATGGTAACTAACAAAGCTATTGATTTGATATTGAAATAAGATATATAATAATGAAAATGATGAATATGTGATCCGCGGGGAGTGGTATTCAATCGTGTGCGATGACATCGTATGACAATTAGCGTGTAATTAATAACGCCAATATTGAATTACAAAGACATCTGCGATCAGCTGATATAAAGGACTCTGTGTTATTGTTTACATTTTCGTTTTACTAGGCACAAAGGATACAGTTTTATGACATCAGTATCCATTCTTCGCTTTCCAGCACTTGGAGACGACATATTCGAATTGTCATAAAAGTTTTAACATTCAGACAATGTACAACACTAATAACCAACTTCGGAAACGTAATCACTTAGAAAACAATGGCCGTTTTTCACTTCGTTCGTGTGGTGTGCTACTGCAATCTGCACTTTCAGACTCTCGGAACAAATGTTTTTGCGCAGGCGTAACTACTATTATGAAGCGACCGTATATATAAATATATAGGAAAGGTACATACATACGTATATGTAGGAACACAATTTGGATAAACTGGGTAGTATTATTTGTATTAATGCGAATTTTATCGTCTATTACTCATAATGTTTCCGTACACATCCAAACACAACTAACACGTTTACGCAATATGGCAAAATTTCGCGACGACAGGACTCCCCTGTCGAATTTACCAATTTACGTTTACAATCTTCCTGCCTTCACGTTCTTTGCTAATCTATAATCTAATTATTAATGACATGACTCTTTCAAGTCGATACGATTTAATGCGAGTGCAGCTCAAAATACGTGTCTACAACATACGTCTTCCTTTATGTAATTGAATTGATAAAACGTCGACGTATTGTTACTACTTGACATTGTATTCTACACAATGTGTCTGAATGTATTTAAAGTTGCCTAAACTCTCAGAAACTTCAGCTAGTACAACCTAGATTGCACAAAATAATTCGAATTTGAAAATTAATGTCAATAATTTAACTTTTCCCGCTACAATCTTGTAGCAACATCAAATTTTGGAGTTGGGTTGCTTTCGATATTCTATTTCTATGTGCAAAGTGAAAGAGACCTTTCCTTGGTGTTGGTAATGGTGGTTGGATTCGCCCTTATCTTCTTCTAATAGTTCTCGTTTCTAAAAACAGATGCCAAAATGGGGAAATTAGGCTTTGGTTCACATCTGGACATCTCCTCCATGAATCTCCAATACAATCATCATTATTAATAAATAATAAAATTTTCTAGTCTCCCTTTGTCGATGCCATACAGGACTGATGCTCGCTTTTATACTCACAAATAGTTAGAATTAGAATTTTGCACTGCGACCTGGTAATTTATTGCGCCCAAACCTATTCTTGTCCTGTGTTCTCCAAGGTGGTAGTGCCAGCAAGGACGCATAATCTACTTATTGAAGTGTCTCAAACCAGGAAGATTTTCCCAACGAGATGCTCAGTAGAGCTTCTCCTGTATACCTTGGAGTTTTTTTTTATAGATGCTCATAACTATTGCGCAGAACTATTCCGATCTCGGGTACTTAATTAAAGATGTTCTAGACGCATTTGAAACATATTTTGCCAATTACCAACCACCTGATTTCTCCACTTTTTACACGTCTCCAGTCTGCTAATCTTCCTGGTGATTACAACACTAATCTTCTTATCTTATTTCTTAGAATTGTCTTTCGACTCTAATAAACTCCCTCTTTGAGTACACAACACCATTCAGCTTCTAGACGTGGCATTCTTCGGTATTCGTGGCGGAAGGCACATGAAGTGGTTATCTTTGTTCTCGTAATTTTCAGGGATAAATGTGTAATTATACTTTTTTGTCAACTCAGAAGGCTAGAGTTCGAAGTAAAACTGTTTGAAAATTTAGGAATCCTTTCGCGGTATTTTGGCCAGTATTACTTTCGTTTTGATACGAATATTACTTCAAAATCTTGCTTCTTTGTGACTAAGACGATGCAACGATGATTTAATGCTAAAATCTCTAATTTTGAGAAGGACAGCATAATGCATGAAGCCACATTTTCCTCCCTTTATCGGTTAGATGCTGGCAATTTTCAGTATTTACGCAAAGTTGTGACAAGGCTATTTATATCACTTGCTATCATAAAATCACTTCGAATTTATCATGGCCGACCCAATGATGATACCAGCTTTCGGCCTTTGAGTACAGTATGTGATGAACCGAACAGTTCTATTCTTCGACACATTAACTCTTACCGCCGCAGGGTTACAAAAAATTAACCACTTAAATTTTCACCAAGCTGATACAGTGGTACTCTAGGTAAACCACCAATTCAAAATTATCTTCGTGCTTTCTTGGGAGGGAGGTGGAAGAAAACTTTCATGCTTAGTCTTTGCCGTCTGCTGACGAGTCAGATGTAGGGGACATAGATGAAGATATAAACACAAATGTTGATATTTATTCCAGCGAAAGTGATTCAGATGACGACAAACCCTTGTCTGTCTTCAAATCAAGATTAAAAAAAAAGTACCTGCAGTTATCCAGCCACCGATTTGGGGTAAAAAAGGGAGACCAAACCTATGTACATGATGCTTACATTAGCTCCCTTATGACACCAAAAAGGATTTGGCTGGTTTTTGGGACATTTGCATATCAAAAGTACGGCCGTTGTTAGACCATTTAGAAATACCTTTCAAGTATTGCCTTTAACAAGTGAAGTATTAGCTTTGGACGAGTCGATGATCATGTGGGTCTTGAACAAAAACAAACATTTTTTGATAATTTTTTTAATACTGCGGAAATATTACAAAATTGTTGCGGTGCATGCTGTTGGAACAGTAAATGTGTTTCGAAAAGCTTTACCTAATTTTAAAACGGGCAAGCACCTTCAAAGAGATGAATTTGACTGAAACGCAAGTGATACGAAATTGTTTGCTGTTAAATGGAAAAATGAACGATCCGACCACCTTTTACCAAATTACCACAATCCTGAAGATTGCACGAAAGTTAATAGAAAAGAAAAAAGTGAAAATATATTGGGAATATCTTGTCCACAAGCGCTAACTGATTATAACGCCAACATGAACGGTATCGATAAATTCGATCAGCTTTTAGCTAGTTACAAAATAGATAGAACCGCTTTTTTTTTAAGTGCCCATGGGCGACTAACCCCGTGCGACCGCTCGGCGAAAAAGACCTATTGTGCCCCCATATCGTTTAGGCCTTCCATCCCAGTTGCTCCCGTGAGAAAAAGTGTGCAAGCTGGTCGAGAGTTAGTTTCTCTAGTTTTTGTTTGTCCAATAGAACCGCTTACTTAGATAATTTAAAAAACAGACTGTACAAACTTTGCTCCAAAATTTTATTTCAAATACCTGCTCCAGTAAGAGTTAAAGGCTTTTGACGTCTTGGATCGTTCTCAAAACTTAATTCTTTTGGTGTTCAGCGATTTCAAATTTGTTGGAAGTGGGATGTAGTTGAAGTAACTAGAGGGATCGGTATTGGGGGTGACCACCCTATATTTGTGGAAAAAGTTGGGGCTGGGGATGCTTACTCAATACACAGATGACACACCGTCTACTGTACGGACGCAAAAACAAATTGCTTAAACTAGGTTATTAACTCTTATTTGTTTGGCCATCAAATTTTCAAAGGATGAACCTGGAAGTGGACACAACGACTAAAGAAGCGGCCGAGGTGACTGAATGGTGAAGACTAGAACAAACATGAAGTCGCTCGTGTGGTGTATGTACCTAAGTATCAAGAGTTTCCCGAAGAAACCAAGAGATTGGTAACATTTATCGAAAAAGTGATTCCACCAGAAAGCTATGCAAATCAAAAAGAGAAATGAGTGATTCATTGCCCACTACTCTCTGATAAATCGAATTTTTTCCAGCATTTAAATTTGAATTTAAATACCAAATAAATGATCCAAATTTACTCTATCCCATCCAGTTCATTGGGTCAGCTAGCAATGGTGTTCCGAACTGGTCTGGGGTAAAACCACAGTGTGGCTACATGGCACAGACGGAAGAGGATAGCCAGAACGCAGAAGATTTGATGACGAATTGAAACATCCAAGACATTTTAGAAGTCTTGTCTTTTAGGTCCATTTCATGGGGAACGTTGATCTTCATACAACATAATGGCTCGTCTGCACAAGAAGTTGAAAGAAGGGGATAGAGTGGATAGCGTGCAGCCTGGACTTTAATTTGAGCAAGGAAGGCGCTTGCTCTCATGATAAATTGTAGGCTGGAGGCTTCCAACAATTTAATATTACTGTACTTATAGATTTTAATATTCTGCAAACAAAGCGTCGTGGGGGAAAGGAAGCATCACTAGAAGCTCTGACATTTAGCAGTTTTTTTCCATAATTTTTGACGGCGAAGGGGTGGCGGAATATTTCGTTTTGATCAACTCAATTGTAGCCTAATTTTCATATTTTTAATATTTTCCAGTTTGTTGAAACTCGGAGACACCTCTTGTTCAGCATCGAAATTGAGCTGACAAAAGGTTGCTTCACGCCATACGTTCAGCAGTTAGCGTATAGATGGTGTTAAATATTGACCTTGCAGTCGAAGTGCTGCACATTCCTTTTATACTTATTAAATTTGTATTAACGACATCTCTTAATTCCATAGGTTAAAAAGGTATTTTCTGAATCATCCACGATTGCAGTTATCAGTTTTATTGTGGCTGTACATTTTTTATTAGGCTAATACATGTCGTTATCCGGGTTTATCGTATAGAGCGTTCGAGTGTTCGAGTCCGGTCAAATCACACATTGTGATCGCGATTGAATGGATCGTAGCAGAACTGAATTGTTTCGGTTATAAAACCACCAGTAGATTCGGATATTTTAGAAATAGTGTGTATTTTTAGGCGATTTGTGTGATAAGATAGATCGTATACAGGTTTATCGAAGAAGTCGAAGAGTTTCATTTAAAAATCAGAAATGGCAGTACCATCAAGGATATTGGCAAATGCATTTAGTAAGTATAAAATTATATAATACATTAAAATATAGTGTCATATTGTGATTAAGGTTAATACTATTTAAGGAATTAATTGTAATTATTCGTTTGGAAATAACGAAATGTTCGTTTGACCTTTAATCTAGTTGTAGAGTACATGTTTACACACGAATTTTACATTTTTTTATAATTACTATAATTGTTGTAGATGGCATTAAACTCGTCCGGTATAATAGCTATAGCGCTACAAGACACAATTTAAAATTAACTGGAAACACCAAAGTTATATGTCAAGGATTTACTGGGAAGCAGGGCACTTTCCATAGCAAACAAGCTATTGAATATGGTACTAACATGGTTGGGGGAGTCTCCCCAGGGAAAGGAGGCAAAAAACATCTAGAATTGCCAGTATTCAATTCCGTTAAAGAGGTAAAAAAAATTGATAACAGTATCAAAAATGTCAAGGTTCTTTTTAATCATACTTAATTTATCAATTCTTATGTAATTAAATATAATGTTTAAATTCCAACTCTAGGCGAAAGACGCTACAGGATGTGAAGCCACGGTTATCTATGTCCCGCCCCCCGGTGCTGCCGCCGCCATCCTCGAGGCCATAGATGCGGAGATGTCGTTAATTGTTTGTATCACCGAAGGAATCCCACAGCAAGACATGGTTAAAGTTAAACATAGATTAGTACGCCAAAATAAATCCCGTTTAGTCGGTCCAAATTGCCCTGGAATCATAGCCCCAGAGCAAGTTAGTTTTACCCAATTATAAGCATTTATTTATTAATATAAAAATAATCTCTTCATCTAGTGTAAAATTGGAATTATGCCTGGACATATCCATCAAAGAGGGAAAATTGGTGTAGTATCCAGGTCTGGCACACTGACTTACGAAGCGGTGCACCAAACCACGCAAGTAGGTTTGGGTCAAACGCTCTGCGTCGGTATCGGTGGTGATCCATTCAATGGAACCGATTTTATTGACTGCTTAGAAGTCTTTCTCCAAGACCCCGACACTAAAGGCATCATTCTGATCGGTGAAATTGGAGGAGTGGCCGAAGAAAATGCCGCTGAATATTTAATGAAGAACAATACTGTAATTAGCAAATTCTAGCAAGAAATCGAGTCTAATATGTTGGTTTTCAGGGGGCTAACGCTAAACCTGTCGTTTCTTTCATTGCCGGATTATCAGCTCCTCCGGGAAGGAGGATGGGTCATGCAGGCGCTATAATTTCTGGAGGCAAGGGTGGTGCTCAAGATAAGATTAATGCTTTAGAAAAGGCTGGTGTGATCGTTACTAAATCGCCAGCGCAAATGGGGAACGAACTATTGAAGGAAATGCGCCGGCTTAATCTAGCATAAGTTTACTCATTGCTCTCTTCTGCTATTTTGTCGCCATTTCTCTGTATTATATCGAATCGTATCTGTTGTAAAATACATACGAGTAAACGGCATAATCCTCATCATGTACTAATATTACCAGAATAAATAAATATGTTATTAAGAATATTATGTTAAATAAATAAACTATTTATTGGTTAATACGTATTCCTGATTGTGATTATGTTTTGATTGAGTTGCTGTTACGGTTAATTGCTTTGACTATCTATGTATAATAGTCCTTTTCAAGTGGGTTGATAACGTATAATGTAACATGGAAGTTTAGTTAGTATTTGTTTTAAAATTAATATCCCCCTTAAGAATAGGCAACACTCGAATGATGTTTTAATTTTGGAGAGGATCGGCTGATCGGATTTTTCTTTTAAATAGACTGTAACCTACACCTGGTTCCCTGCAAAATTGAGGGTAATCTGCTGAATACCGTAATTTATGTCTTAAATTATATTTAAGATGCTCAAATAGTTAATACTTTATATAGTATATGGAAACATAATTACGCTGTTATTGTTATTATTTGTTGATAAATATATACAAATATATTCACGTCGGAAGAACTTTTTTATTTCCTACAACTTCAGCGATGGCAAAATTTTTGTGATAAATATTTCTTTTGCATTGCCAATGTTACGCAGTCGCCCACAAATAATCGCGGTCCTCCAATGCTGAAGCAAGCAAAATAGGTCGTGCTTTTTGTTGAACGGGAAGCCAACTTAGAAAGGAAATCCAATAATAAGAGACTGGAAAATAATACTTCAAAGCTACAACACACAATTTTTAATTTTGCAAAGCCATTTGAGGAAAGAGAGGCACATGATCTGTTGAAAATATTAGATTAGACTTTGGCTTCAATTTATTAGAATGAAATTTGGCGTTTAAGCTCTTGAAGGATTGTGATCATTACTGAACGACAACGAATAGGCATTTGGAGTTCCTTCCAAAGATGTTCCAGCAGATCCGGACTGAATCCTAGCTATATTAGTGATGATCTTAAAAAATATGTGGTCTGGCGGTCTCAGGCATTAAAACAAAGCCCTCAACGATTAGCATGTCGTCCATTTTGTCTTCTCCATATTCCTTCTCGGCCATCATGTGATGATCGCAGATGAAGAAAACTTCACTACATTGCTGAAGGATCTAATTCGCATATAATCATGTAAGCTGAGGATGTACGCCTCGATGACTAAATGATAATTGTAGTCTTGTGCCTTCCACAAGACCACAGAAGAAGAAATCTCTAGAAATGTATGGAACACATACATATACGTGTATTACACCAGCTTCAATTAATGCAATAATTCCATCTACTTTTGCATTAGCCAAGGGCGTTTACAACACATGAAAATTATCCATGAACCGTAATAAATCTACAATAGATACATATCCAGATAATGTCTAAAAATTTCAAACAAAAGTTTTCAAGAATTGTTTTTCTTTCGCTACTTTCATTAAAACTCACTACAAGCATCAGTTTTAATGAAAAACAAAAATGACGCAAAACATCAAACAATGAACGAATGGGAATCAAGTTTGACACACAAGTACCCACGCAATAAGCTGTTAACGTCGTTTCTAATTAATTCTGCTCACATAATTGTTTTTATTTAAGCACTACTACATCCTTTCATTCAGCTATAAATCTGTTGATATTTTCCTTTATTCCACTATGTCGTATTGCACTCGTTTACTTTTTTGAAGACCTTAATAAGTTGGTTGAAAAATAGAATCGATTTGGGAACATTTCCGGAAGGGATTAAGGATGTGTTTGAGGAAGTTCGTTTCTTGTGGTAATCCTGCTACAATTTCAAAAACGTCAGAAGCAATCGCTAGGTACATACATATGAAACGATCCCATAACCACTAACGTGACCGAAAATGCGGGTTCGTACACAGGTCGAGAGACAACTAAATTTTTGGAGCAACCATAATATATCATATCGACGATTTAAGATTTTGACAACCCCAATTTAGTTTGAACTAATGTAAATAGCAGTCAAGTACTTTGAGTCGATGTAATATTTGGTTTTGTGGCTATATGCAACATTAATACTATTGGATATGTCAAAACACACATTCCACAAAAACATTTCAACCATGTAGTGTCGTACCCAATTTTGTTTGCCTTTTTGTTAGTAAAAGGTGATGTTGTACGAGATTAAAACTAATCTGCTCAGATACTTATTTTTGGTGCCGAGTCAGGTTTATAGTTACTCATGGCCTGTCAATTTTTCAAACTTGTTTGGAGATCAGAATGCGCTTTACTTATTTTTAACTGGATAGGGAAAATTCCGCTTTGCAAGCAATTGTTAATGGCGTGCACTAAACAGGGAGAAAGCATAAGACATCGTCGATTTCAGTAGAATGTTTCATTGATACATCCACCACTTCGCACTTATCCGTGGGTCAAAGATAAAAGCAGGTCAATCATCACAAGAACAAAGTCCGACAATGAAAATCAACAAACACAAAATTTTACATATACAAGGTAGCTTGTGAGTGTGAGAGCGCATACATTGGCTCAAACGGCAGACCATTAAAAGGAAGAATTAAAGTACACCAATAAGCTTTGGGAGAAACTGACGCATTGAACTTATTATTAACGCTACCAAATTATCGGCAGACCATCGGAATATTGTGTCCAGAACTCAGGAACGTCTGGCTACCAACTGTACGAAACGGCAGGATAGGCAGTTCTTCTAGAATCTTCTTAATCAACGCGTTGAGGTGTTGTTTAAAGTCTACAATGTTTATTTAAAACTGAAACTAAAACAAACTTTAGAAGATTGTAGAAGTTCCAGAGCCATCCAGATGGTTTCTCTTAGAACTTCTAGAATCTTCTTAATTAATGGATTGAGGCGTTGTTTAAAGTCTATGATGTTCACTTGGAATTGAAGCTAGAATAAAATTTAAAAGATTCTAGTAGTTCCAGAGCCATCCATACGGTTTCTTCTAGCACTTCTAGAATCCTCTTAATTAATGGCGTCAGGCGTTTTTTAAAGTCTATGATGTTCGCTTGGAATGGAAGCTAAAATAAAAATTAAAAGATTCTAGAAGTGCTAGGGCCATCTGGATGATTCTGGAACTTCTAGAATCTTCTTAATCAACGCGTTGATGCGTTGTTTAAAGTCTACAATGTTTATTTAGAATTGAAACTAAAATACACTTTAGATGATTGTAGAAGTTTCAGAGCCATCCAGATGGTTTCTTCTAGCACTTCTAGAATCTTCTTAATAAATGGCTTGAGGCGTTTTTTAAAGTCTATGATGTTCACTTGGAATTGAAGCTAAAATAAAAATTTAGGAGAGTTTATAAGTGCCATAGGGCCATTTGGATGATTCTGGAACTTCTAGAATCTTCTTAATCAACGCGTTGAGGTGTTGTTTAAAGTCTACAATGTTTATTTAGAATTGAAACTAAAACAAACTTTAGAAGAGTGTAGAAGTTCCAGAGCCATCCAGATGGTTTCTTCTAGCACTTCTAGAATCTTCTTAATAAATGGCTTGAGGTGTTTTTTAAAGTCTATGATGTTCACTTGGAATTGAAGCTAAAATAAAAATTTAGGAGATTTTACAAGTGCCATAGGGCCATTTGGATGATTCTGGAACTTCTAGAATCTTCTTAATCAACGCGTTGAGGTGTTATTTAAAGTCTGCAATGTTTATTTAAAATTGAAACTAAAACAAGGTTTAGAAGATTGTAGAAGTTCCAGAGCCATTCAGATGGTTTCTTCTAGCACTTTTAGAATCTTCTTAATTAATGGCTTGAGGCGTTGTTTAAAGTCTATGATGTTTACTTGGAATTGAAGCTAAAACAAAATTTAGAAGATTCTAGAAGTGCCAGAGCCATCTGGATGATTCTGGAACTTCTAGAATTTTCTTAATCAACGAATTGAGGCGTTGTTTAAAGTCTACAATGGTTATTTAGAATTGAAACTAAAACAAACTTTAGAAGATTCTAGAAGTTCTAGAGCCATGCAGATGGTTTCTCTTAGAACTTCTAGAAGATTATAGAAGTGCCAGAACCATCTGGATGATTCTGGAATTTCTGGAATCTAGTGATCTGGAATTTTGAAATATTCGGATTTAAGTGCGACTAGATTTTAGGTGCGAATTAAGAAATTGTTTATCCATTTATCTATCTATATAATAATTAACTTGTATTATATTGAACACTGTCGAAAATATCTGGGTAAATATGATGCGGATCGGGAATCTTCTACAGTATAATTGCATATGTATGTATGTGCAAATGTGCACATACACACATACATATATGCCGAATGCCGATACTGTTAAAACGACAACTTGTGTGGCATGATTACAAAAAGAAGACGCACCACAGTTCCACCGTGAATTACAATGTCTTTAATTGAAGTCTAATTCTAATGTCGCATTGTGGCACAACAATTCCCATGTAATAATGTATTATGTATATTTTCCGTTAGCCAATGTCGTTTGTTCGTTTACGTCAGGTTGATTGTGTTTTTAGTTAAGGATTTTCGAGCGATTGAAGATGTAAGTAATACATACATATGTATTACTTACATGCCAGTATATTGTATATACGAGCTATGCTATAATGTTATGTATTATTAATTTTAATTGTTCACTCGCTAGCGTATTACGATGACGATGAGCAATTTCGTCGGGATCGGGAGGAAGAAGTTACGCATATTACCTACTTGTGTTTACAATGAAAACTTTGTGATACGTACTGATATTATTCCGGTGAATCAACCATCTACAAGCTAATAATGGGTAGATGGGAGAGTATGGTAATAGTGACGGAAAAAAAATGTAAGTAATGTAATTTAGACAATTTACATTCTAAACATACACTGTGTGTGGTCCCCGATCGGTAGGTCCTTCGTCGGTCTCCGCGGCAAATCGTATTTAGAGAGCAGACGCGAGACCCGAGTTGCCCGAGTCTTATGTTATGCGCCGACCGATATTAAAACAACACAGTCTTGCGAAAGAAGTGGTTAGAGTGATCGCTTGTGTGAATATTGTAACGTGTTTGTTATTGTTTGTTTTTATCTTTTTTTTCTACATCCATTCATGAAATTGTAAACATTAAATCGTGTAAAACGTGTAAATAAATTAACGAAAATACGTTAAACGGGGAGGCAGCAAACTTGGACTAAACGAAAATGTGATATTTCGTACGTTTTGATCAGTTTTTCCGGATACTTTTTAAATGACAATCAATTTCTCTCGATGAGCGATTTAAAGGCTTAAAATCGTGCTGCTTCCGGCGAAGATGATCATGACGAATAACGTTAGATGTGGGGAAGTGGTGGTGTTTATTCGAGAGGAAATCTTAGGAAGAGAAGGTATTGGGATTTATTGTTAGTTTTAGCCAAGATAGGTGCTAATGCACGTGCTTGAGGCACGTCTAGGATGGCAACAGCTGAAACTCAAGGCGACCCAGAAAGACATTGTTCTGATCTTTACACACGTACCGGTTGGGTAAATGCAGCCGTTGCCTTAGGACAATTGGAACAGGTAATGTATACTGTTTATTTAATCGTTTCCGCATTTTACCCCGCCAACTTCCGCATTTCATCTATCAAAAATTAAAAAAACGCGAAGATGAAGTAGGAAGTGCACGTTTCTCACTGTACCGCGCTCTCTGCTCTCACACTAAACCATGCCGTTTCCTTAAAGAAAGACGAAAAAATCTCTTTAAAGCCGCGACGATCTGTGTGTTTATATCTGTCGAAATCGCTAATCCCTCGTCGTCTAGAGAGCAAGAGAGATACCCGATATGCTCATAGAGAGTTGATTAAATCGTCCGATTACAATGTTTGCAATTGAATCAGGTGTGATAGATTGTTTAAAGCCAGACCTGATTGCAGTCTGGTGGGCGATATGCTGTGTTACGCTAGCCTTGGTCAGACCACCGGCTTAGCGTCGTGTGTGGTCCCTCTAGCTAAAGTTACCTGGTACCCCCTCATGATGTCTCGCCCATGTTCCAAAGGCTCGAGCCGGCAATGCGGAGTCTCGATCCTATATACACCCACTCGTTCTTATTCATTTCCGGAACGAGCGCAACTTGTGTGCAACCCTCTTTGACAAGAAAAATTAAAAGAAATAAAAATAAAAACCCGCATTATATTTAAATCGAATTTAAATTAATTAACTCCGGTATAAATTTAATTATTATTAATGAGATATTTGCGAATAGTCGGTGTCCACATTCTTCCATAATCGATTAATAAATTTTACGATATTCAATTTGACATATATGTAAGACCAATAGTAGTTGTTCCGATGGTTGAATGGTTCTTCTTAGAAAAAGAGGTGGGGAAAACTGTTCTTTCCTACACTTGGGTGGCCTGCATGACGTCATATAACATCTTGGGTGGTCTTCAGACTTTACAAGCATACTATGTTCTGTTACAGGGCAAAGCAACTGGTGATCGAGGTATACTCTGGGTTCGAAGTAAGATACAGTGTCAATTGCTGTACTTAGGTAACTTCGTAGACACGCATGCTGGAAAAGTCCTATTCGTCGGATTATTAGTAATAGCAACATTTTGCGTCGGCCTGAAAAGCTCCACATTCCATTCCGACATAGAACAATTGTGGGCCGAACAGCAATACCACGAGGATATCCCACCTTCGGAAATATTATCTACGCATCAGATGATGGTTCAAACCGCGATCGATCCGGATTCTAGTCTGTTACATATTAATGCGTTGCTGGAGCACTTAGCTTTGCTACAGCAAGCAACTCAAGTTACTATTACCATGTTCGATATCACTTGGCGACTGAAAGATATCTGCCAATCAGCCAGCGTACCGAACTTCGACGTCCACTACATCGAACAGATCTTCGAGAATATCATGCCTTGTTCTATAGCTACGCCGCTCGATTGTTTTTGGGAAGGATCCAAATTACTAGGACCGGATTACGCTGTTCATATACCGTGAGTTTCGTCGTTGTCACACTTTAGCACACTGTTGTACAATTACGTTCTAGACTCGCGGACAAAATTAACGCAGCAATATATTATATCGGTACCGTCATTCATTTTAGTACTTTTTTTTAATGTTACGATGGTATATCTGTTCCTATTACTGTTTAAATGTTTGTTTTTAAGTATTTTTAAGTTTTAAAATGATGTCGATCTTTACGGAATTTAATGAGTCGAATTAGCATATAATTCATATTAATGAAGACCACAGTTTTATTAATATGTATTAGAATAAATAAATATTTATTATACAGGATCAGTCAAAAGCTCGTTACAAAAATAAGACAATTTTTCTTTCTTACTTGCGGCCTTCAGAGTTCGCGGTTTATCTCCTGATAATAATCTATGTCATTTAATTTGTTACATGCCCATCCTTCAAGTTGAAGAATCAGTTTCATGCTTTGTTCGAATGATCACTTCTCTTGGCCCACCCAAGTCGAAATTTCGCTTTAGTTCAGGATTATTCCAGAAAGTTTCGTTATTGTTGAGGTGTGGTATGCTGTAGCATTTCAGTTCACAGGCTAATTTATAAAATTTATGCACACGCAATTATTGTATAAAATTGTCTACGGCGTTAATTTTGTCCAAGAGTGGATATAAAATTTTATAGCTGGTATTAAGTAAAGTTTGAAAATAGGATTTTATGCTCGCAAAATGATTGTATTTTCATGAGATTGGGTGATAAACAGATGTTACCTAACTTTTGAGCAACATAATGTATTTTAATCTACAAGGAGCTATTGGTAAATCACTCTTTACTTAACCTATTTTTGTGTATCGAATTTTGCTCTTAGAGTATTTAGTCTATGCTGCTTCCATAGCAAATGTGTGAGACATCAGTTTCTTAATCACATTAGGTGCACATTTTGCTTTTTTGCGTTAATACTAATTCGATGTTTCCAAACATACTGTAGGGATCACAAATTTATAGAGCATGAACTTCTGTTTAAAACAGTCAATGGGGCACTATCATAACTGTTATAGTTTTCACCCTACTAAGTCGGACCAATGAAAATAGTCTAGTTTCTAACGCTTAACTTAATTTTTTAATTTTGAAAGCGTCCCAATTCTCACCAGCTCTTATTTTAGTGGTGGTGGACCGAGTAACGTAAAATGGACCAACCTAAATCCAAACCAACTCGTGAACAACATCAAACAGAAACAAGCGAACTTCGACTACTATTCCTTAGAAGATTACTTCCATCGAGCTGGCATAACAACCGGTTACCAGGAGAAACCCTGCTTAAACCCGAAAGATCCAGAATGTCCGCCGTCCGCGCCCAATTATAATTCCACCCAACCCTTAGACGTTGGGGCGGAATTAACTAGCGGATGCTATGGATTCGCCGCCAAATTCATGCACTGGCCCGAAGAATTGATTGTCGGAGGGGCCACCAAGAATAAATTGGGCCAATTAAAGCACGCTAAAGCTTTACAAAGTGTAGTACAATTGATGGACAAGCATGAGTTGCATGAATTTTGGGCTGATTCCTATAAAATACACCACATCGGGTGGAGTCAGGAAAAAGCTTCTTTAATTCTGCATTCGTGGCAAAAGAAATTTGCTCAGGTATGTTCTATCTAATCTAATAATTTCGAATCGATCATTTTTCGTTTGTTTCAGGAAGTTGAACGCTTGATGAAAAGCAACACGTCATCTTATTTATTTAACACTTTCTCTACTGCTACCCTAAATAAAGGTCTATTGGAACATTCAAAGATTGATTATTTTAAATTGAAAATCGTCTTAATCGTGGCGGGGATCTACGTGTGGATAGTTCAATCAGGGTTAGCAACGTTAGGCATATTATTACTGGCGAGTTCCACGGCAGCTGGTTTAGGAGTATGCAGCCTGGTAGGACTTCCGATGAATCTCCTTACAACACACGTGCTCCCATTTCTGAGCGTGGGTTTGGCTATGAGAGAGATGTTGATGATATTATCTATGCAGAATAGAAATTTAACACCATCGGAGATTCTGCAAAGATGCGGCCCTATAATTTTGACGACGGCCTTAATGCAATCGGCCACCTTTTTAATAGCAGCTATAGTCCCCATACCAGCTCTGAGAGTATTTTGCCTGCAGTGTTCTATATTATCGATATTTCACGCTGCGGCTCTACTATTAATATTCCCAACATTGATAGCTTTACAAGTTAGATGTCGAAAAGCAGCGGTACCTTGCTTTCGTAACGAAAGCAAAAATGCTCAACCACAGAACACTGCCAGCACCAACAATAACAGCCACAATAACAACAACAATAACAACAATAATAATAACGATCCCGTAAGTTTATTTCATATTAGGAATAGATACTAAATATTAAGACTTTATATCATTGCAGGAACTTGGTACGAGTTTATTGACGGCAGAAATCATTTGTCAGCAAAAGAAGAGTATCCTATCGCTGTTCGTCAATCGTTATCTTGTGAGAATGATCCTGCAACCGCTGATCAAAGTCCTTTTATGTGTTGTATACCTCGTCTTGATAGTATTCTTCGTTTTCAACGGATTAAAATTGGAATACGATGTACGGCTTTCCTCATTTCTACCAAAGAGCACGCAAGAATACCGTTATTTGGAAGCGCAAAACGAGCATTTCGGATTCTATAATTTTTTCTTGGTTACTACGGAATTAGAATATCCCTTAAACCAACCGCTATTGTACGAATACCATAGATCCTTAAGCAACGTAGCGCACGTATTAAAGGACTCCAACGGTGGGTTGAATATGAACGATTTTTGGTTGGCGAATTTTCGCGATTTTCTCGTCGATCTCCAGGAAGAATTCGACCAGAATAAGAACAACAACTGCGTGAGTAAAGATGGGAAGTGGTTCGCTAACGCTACCGAGAAGGCCGTGTTGGCGATAAAATTGTTAGCCCAAACTGGCGTCGTAGAATTCCCAGTGGATAAGAGTCAAATTTTCAGTAAGAAATTAGTAGTCAATAATGTGATAGATCGGAAAGCCTTTTACAATTACCTGTCGGTGTGGAGCTGCAACGATCAGATGTCTTATTCTAGTGCTCGAGCTAATCTCTGGCCGAAACCGTTTCAGTATTACAGTTCTAAGTCTGAGAATGACCTTAAGATACCAAAGTCTCAACCTCTCGTCTACGCACAGATGCCTTTCTATTTAAAAAATTTGAAGAGTACCAGTAAGATTGTAGAGACGTTGAAACAGATTAAAGAAATTTCCGATTCGTACAATAATCGGGGTTTAAAGAATTACCCCGTCGGCTTAATTTTCGCTTATTTTAACCAATTCCTAGCGTTAGATAGGCTTCTTCTAGCGCAACTGGCGATCACTTTCATAGTATCGAGCTTGATAGTGTCTATGCTGATTAAATGGACGAAATTGTGGTGTTCCCTCTTCGCTATAGCCGTGGGATTATCGCTGATGGGATTTTTGCGCGTGAACGCTTTAACCGGAACGATGGGAGCATTCCATTTCATCGTAATTAGTAGAAATATAACTTTAGTCCTTAGCGGTTTCCTATGCGCTTTAGGGAACAAAGAGAAACGCGTCAAGATGTCTTTGGAGATCAACGCCGATCCGATATTAAAAAGTGATATAGGTTTATTGATATGCGCTTCGGTTCTAGCAACCTCCCAGTTCGAATTCATACAGTACGACATATTCACGATGGTTTTCATATCGGTCTGCGGATCAGCCGTCAGCTCCCTCATCTTCTTCCCGGTCCTCTTGGCTCTATTCGGTCCCAAAGAAGAACTGCAATCGCTCGAACATAACGATAGGATATCGACACCTCCACCGCCGCCGATGCCGCCACCGCCCGCTAAAACTCAAACGTATCCTAGAGCTCAACGGAGGAGTATGAATTCGAAGACTACGCGAGAGCCTAGTCTCACGACGATAACGGAGGAGAGCTGTAACCAGAGTATCGTCGTCGAACCGCAAGTCACAGTCGAATATACTAGTCCAGAATCGAGCTCGAGCGGCCCTTGCGGACCTTATACCACGAAAGTTACGGCGACAGCTAATATCAAAGTTGAATTAGTGACGCCCGTGTACATATCGAGTAATAGTAGTAGTAGTAGTAAGTGTAACGCTAAATGCCATAGAACTAAGTGCAGTAGACGTCAGCAACAGTGCCGGTGTTGCAAACAAGATTCCGAAAGTAGTGACAGTAGTGCAGAGACAGAAAATTGCACCAATAGCTAGCATATTGTTACCAGACGTTAAAACGTGTATGTCCGGAAGTACCTTTTTTATACTTGTAAAATAATGTTTATATTGTATACCATTTTTATTTATTACCTATTGCAAATGAAAAGACAAATATTCTAAAAATATGTTTTTTTGTGTGTGTGTTTTTGCCTTCTCCTTCCTGTCCCACAAAAGTTTTTTCAAAACGAATATACGAGAGCCGTGCTAATTTTTGCACTTTCTAGAATGTTTTCAATCAGATTGGCCGCGGAACTACCACTTAATTGTTTCAAATATAGAACGATTCTAGATTTTTATCAGTTAATTATATCATTACGCACATCAAATAACACGTTTTAATAAATTATAATATGCCTTTATTCCTGCAGTCTCAAAGCAATATGAAAACAGAACTACCGAAGATTATACGTGGTTTAGATAGATGGCGCCATAGACCCCAAAAACAAATATCGTTTTAAAGATCTTGGAGAAATAAAATGCCTGCGTACTAATTTAAGTAAAGTTATATCTCAAGCAAGTGTTTTGCACTTTTTGTCAGGTGTTCTGGATTTTCGTCTTCCACCCCGCAAAACCTGCAGTCGCTATTGTGTTCCAAACCTATCTTTGTCATGTGTCCTCATTCTTTGCTTATTGAACTCTCCAAAGAATTCTTTGGATTGTCTCAGACCAGAAAGATTTTTGCAGAGGCTTGCTCTGAGTTTCTGCTCCCTGTGCTTGACTTCTCTTTCATAGCTGATTATCCCTATTCCGCAAAACGGTTTCGGACCTACAAACGTTGTTGTGGCGGCTTCTTTGCGAATAAATTAGTTTTGTCCTTGTCACTGATTCCAGTGTGTCTTGCTACCCAGCATAGTGTAACTCTGTTCTCTCTGCCTAGATTGTTTAATTTCTCTAAGCATTCCCAGACTAATTTCGATTTGATGGTGTTAGAACCTAGCGTCATTATGGCTGCTTGACTGTCGGAGAAGATTGCAATGCTCATCAAGATTCATTTGAGCGCATCTTCTAATAGCATTGATCTATGCTTGGGAGACGCTTGGGTGAGTTCCCAAAGGCTGTCAGTATTTGATTCCTGGTTAGAATACTCCTCCATCTGTTTCTCTATCAGTCTTGGAACCTTCCGTATACCATTTAATAGTAGGTGCATCGTTCTTCTTCCCATTCTCCCTTGTTGCTTAGCGTCGTGAGAAAGTTCTTTTCGAAGCTATATTTCCCAACCATTTCGTCCTGCGGTAGACTGAAGAGTGCGGAAAGCCCCGCCAGAGATGACCCAGGTCTCTAGCATGCGATCGCAGCCCCACCAAGTTTTGCCTGCTAGGTTCCGACGTATAATTAAGGCTCTTGTTGCCTTATTCATGGTCAATTCAATATGCTTGTTTCAGAGAAGTTTTTGTCTATTGTTATTCCTAGGTATTTGACTTCTGTTTTACATTCGATTACTGTTGCGTCCAGGATGTCTCTCATGCTCGAAAGTTTTCTCTTCCTAGTGAAAGGTACGATCGTAGTTTTTGCCGAATTGATGCTCAGTCC
>SMLS01021248.1:0-27590 GCA_004785975.1 Popillia japonica | reverse complement strand
TCACTATTTCACAGTTATTTTCTTTTTTTCCTTTTAAATCGACACATGAGATACAAGACTAATTCTTAGAATATGTCAGTAGTCTCCATCCCACGTTATTCTAATAATAATAGTAATATAATGATAATAATAATAACTTTTTGGGCTTGTTGGAAATGCATAATTTTCAACACAATCAACATATCTTTTGAAGCAATTTAAATAATAAGTTTTAAAAGAAAAGAAATGCGGTCCTAGCAGTATTATATTTACCTAAAAGATTGAACTTGAATTTCATTATTTAGTGAAATATTTTTAAATAATAAATACAAACCAAAAACAAAAGGGTTGGAGTCTTGCTGTTTGTTAGTGTTCAACAATAAAAGTAAAAAAAAATACACTGATAATTTTTACATATTTATGATAAATGATATACATCTATGTGAAATTTGGATTGAATATTTGCTTGCGATATATTTTTATTGTAGTTTCTTCTTTCTTTTTGTTTTTAAGTAATCCAATATATTGTAATATATTTAAGCATTTATTTGTAGATCATTGACATTTTTTCTTCTTTTTTTTTGGTTAATCTATAAGACCCAGTATTTAAATAAATAAATTCATTTTAAGGACGTTTCTTTTTCTCTTATTTATCATTTTTAACCGCTTCACTTGGCCGTTATGCACTCATTTACTATCATCAACTAATGACAATAATCAACGTTTTAGTTAAGTAATGATCGGGAGATGGCCAAATTATTTTGCATGACTGATATATATGATAGCTTTATCGTCCATTGTATATCATTTCATATTTTCGGAGGAGAACGAAGATGCTGTTGTGAAACTAAGACGTAAGATATTTTGGTAATTATTAATAAAAAAAAGGAGAGCCAGTTGTAGATCTGCATATACAATGATAATCAAAATACATAGGCACACTCACTCACACACACATATACACATACATCAAAAAGACCTTAGAAAATGAATATCGCTTGAATGTTTAGATACCGTCTATTTTGGTAATCACTGTATATTATTTTTAGCATAAGAAATATTTAAAATTAAATTTTTCGTGATATACCAAAAAAAAAATGAAAAAAGTAAAGAGTAGATAATAACTGTATGTAAAAGAAACAGATAGCTTATTTAGTGGCAACGAAGATAATATCCATAATTTGTAATATTTATCGTGATATTGCAGCAAGATTTTTTGTGACTAACTCGTAATTATATTACCTAAATACTGTTTGTTTTACTGATTTACTCTGTTCTAAATTGTAATAACATAAAAATTAAATTATTCTATTAAAGTGAGAATAAAATAAAAATAAAAACGCATTCTTATTTCTGTATTTATTAATTTATAATTTATCACAATAGAATTCATATTTTCCCTGAATTTCATTAATATTAAGCATAATATTCAACATAAAAATATATATTTATATTTATGTACAGAGTAGTTTTACTTTTACAGGAATATGTACTTATCTCTAAATAGGTGCTACCGACTCGAAAAGATGCAATCGTACAAATCGAAATACAATTTTGGAGGGAATTCTTTGCTTTCGGGGCTGTTACTATTAAAAATTAAAGAAAAAAAAATCATTTTTATCAGTACGTCACAGAGATTCGCTTCAAACATTTCACTTTTTATTTTATACAAAATATACATGTACAAACTTTAAACTAAACGAATCTAATCAACTGGAATAAGGTAATGAAATGAGTTAAAACCATAAATTACATATAAATACGTCTTAAATCTGCAGGTGATGTTATCATATTACATTGTGGGCACAACTTCTTCGCCCCAAGCGTTTGGAGCCAACAGGTCTCGCAATGCACATGCCAACAACACACCGAAACCACAGGCGTTTTATATCGTTCCATACAAATTAAACATTTATAAACCTCATCTCTACCGCAGTCCTTCTTCTCTAACTCGCGTATCCGATTCCGTAACGCATCCACCACAGGATCTACACTCGTATCGATATTGATATTCTCTTTATCGTGGCGTTGAGTTTGCACTTGTTCTACGTTATCACCTAGAACGGCTTTTCGAAGAGCATCACGTTCGTTATCTGTACCGGATAATATAATGTCTGTTTCGTAATATTGTGCCGCACCGAATACTTGACTCGTATCACCGTCAACAACCAAATCCTCATCCTCGTCAGTCATGCTTATGGATGTACCTAAACTAGATACCCCACCTTGCAACATCGATGTAGCTCTAACCCTAGATTGTCCAGCCCATTCGTATTCCTCGTATCCCTCCACATCTATATTTTCATCGCTTTCTTCTCCAGACTCACGTAAACATTTCTCGACGTGTAAAGAAATATTTTCAGTCGTCACCTTATTACAAACTGGGCATATTACTTCCTCCGATTTCCGTTTCTTAGCTTTTACCTTCTGTCTTGTTTGTCGATTGTTTTTTACCTTCTGATAGGCCTCCCAGCACTTATCAACTCCATTCTCAATTCCGTTTGTATTCGTAGGAGATGCACCGTTATTCTTGCAGTTCAATTTCGACTTATTGGAGATCTTACTTAATTTATCTATTTCGCAAGCTAAATGCTGGTCTATCTCTGTGCCCCTTAAAGTGACACTACACACGGGACAAAACGAGGGGTTGACTTGTTTCTTTTTGTTCCTACATCCTCTACCACTTTCTTCAGTACTTGTACTTGCAATAACCGTCTCTTCTAGATTTTCCATATTTTCCAACAATTTAAACTAATACATTTAACGAGGCATAAATTACTTAAATATACTTGCGTAAAGCGGCGAAATAATCCCGATATTTTGCGATGCATAAGGATTTTTATGTGAGGCAAGTAAATTTGAGGTTAAGTCATTGTATACAATTTTTATTTACGTTCCTTGTTAATAACTTGCAGGTTTCCAAATAGGGTCCTCCAAGATTTAAGTCGAAATACCGATTTTTCTCTCGAGTACTTGAGTTTTAATAAAAATTTTGTAAATTTATGTTTGTGTTTTTAAATATCGCATAACATAAAAAAACATAACCTCTACACAACATCAATAAATCATATTTTAGTACCTGTGATACACTCTATTAGTGTATGTCAGAACTGATTAAAAGAATTATTTTGGAGTGTTGCGAGAGATGGCGCTGCAAGGATAAAATTTTAAATATTTTTATTTTTAAAAGTATATCCTACAAAAATTAATACAATTTAATTTTTATAGTTTAGTAATTGCTCGGGTAATTTTCGTGGAGGTTTATATTGTAACTCCTTATTGCCATCGTGTAGCATGCAAGTTCGAAGCCTTTGTTGCACTTTTATTAAATCTGGGAAAGGTGGTGCTAGATATTTGTAATAAATTTTTAAAATTTCGCAATATAAACCTACAGATTTCTCAAAGTTTCCGGTCATGAATGATCTTTCAGCATCCTGGGTCATACGATCCAAGTTCTAAAAACGCAGAATTTAACGTTCTTGTTGTGTTTGTAGTAAATACTTACAATTAACTTCATTAGTACTGGCATCAAGGTGTTAACACTATTACATTTCCAGCAATTAAACATGGGATTCCCCGTATTTTTATTAATTACATTTGCTCCTTTACATCTTTTGCATAATAAACGCAATTCATTCTCGGACATATTCTCGAATAACGGCCAATCTTGCCTGCATGCAATACATTGGCATTGGAACCAATATCTTTCGATTAAGGTGTTGATTCTGGAATTTGTGGGTTCTAAGCTGTAGATTGGGCCGTAGTTGTCGCATATGATTTCACCAGCTTTTATTAATTTTATAGCTCGTAAAACCATCTTTTTACCTTTGTTGTATCTGAGGAAATGTATAGTTAGATGTGATGACAGAGATTTTGTCCAACTTACCTAATCACACCTGGCTCGCAACTATGATTAAATAAAGCTAAAGTGGGATAAACACCTCCCCCTAGGTGGCATGTGTAGTAATTTAGCTCATCTTCATTGTTTGTCTTCATATTCCTCAATTCTGAAAGTTCATGAGCATTAAACTGCAAAATTTGGAGATGCCTTAAAATTAAGCCTCCAATAAAACATTCTTCTTCGGTTAGGTGGTCGTCTTTAGCTTCGTATGGGAAATAATTCGTCATTTTTAGTAGTCTTAATAAATATATTGCCATAAATCCATAATGCACGAATTCCCCTTTGGGCCTCATAGAGCCGTGCGTGCATAAATTATATAATCGTTCATAATCTGAGCCATTATATATACTATCTGGCGACATATTTTTAATCAAAGTTTCTCTCTTATTCCAGAAGAACTTGAAAGGTTTTTGCGTGATTATCCTCAACGCCATAATGCAATTAATTGAAGCCCCAGATTCGTACAAAGAATGCGTGATTTTACATTCAATCTCGTGAAACTTAGCCTGTTTCATGCATTCGTTACTACAGAAGACCGTATATTTGCAAGAAACGCACGGTATCGGATTTAAAGTGGATTTAATGCAATTCGAGCAATTTTGCGCACAGCTAGTGATAGAAACAGCTAAGCAGTGCGGATCCTCTTCCGCCACAATAGATCCAGGTTCGATATCGCTTTTCGCCCTGGCAAATCGCCCTTGATTCGAGTCCTCATCGAATTCAACAAAATTATTTGCGGCTGGGTATTTGAAATTCGGCGTGAAGGAGGATGTGGTGCTTCTTGGTTGTACAACCAGCTCTAAATTAGCATCATTTTCTTTCATTTTCAACTCGTCCAGTAAGGCTTGCATCTCTATTAATTTTGATTTTTTATTTTCAGGTGTTAAGTTTGCTTTATCCAAAGTGCTGATCGCTGTTTTTATGGCTTGTAAACCTTCGGCGTATTTATTTAGATTTAAGCAAGATTTGCCTTTTCGGAAGAGCACCTTATGTTCCAACTGTTTGGGGTACGCACCTATACTGAGTAAGTAGTTAATATCATCTAAGCATTCTTGGTTTAAATTCTTCTCTAGGAGGACGGCACTGCGATTCGCGAGGACGACCGCTATTAATTCTTTGGCCTTATCTAAAATATTTAAGTTCGATTATCAGGGATTTATTAATTAAGTTATTTATAAGAGCTTACCGGTATCTTGCGGACACATTATCGCCGCTAAATTATACGATTCGACAGCTTTATCCAAATCTTTCTTCTCGTAAAATTTATTCCCGTTTGTTTTGTGTTTAACAGCATTTTCGTAGGATTTCCCGGTTTGGGAGAGCGGTATTGGAACTGTTTTGGCGTGAGGGTACAAGCACTTGATACGGTTATAATCGTCGTCTAAATTTTTAAAATTATTCACGTCGATAGTTAATGTATTCACTAAACTATCACAGTGATGTTGGAAAATTGAAATCACATTTGCACTCATCGTGGAGTACGGAATAATAAAAGGAGATGTACTGGGTTGGGAGCCGCGTGTTTTAGTTTGGGTTTATTATTAGAATCGACATATATTTTCTATTTTTAACTAGATCGAAATATGCGCGGCGGGATTTTACTTATTAGGAATATTGCGATAATTATAAGAAAAAATCGATACAATTGTTTTATTTTTATTAATGCATAACTACATTTTCTAAATGTCGTGTACAAATTTTAAATTGCGTGTTAATTGGGTTGCCTACTTCCAGGCGTTTCATTCTAAAATTCTAATAAGAAATTATTTTAAAATCTTATAATAAAATTAATTTAATATTAATATTATTTACAATTATTTAATAATTACATAAAAAATTACATACAAAAATGTATTAAAATACAAAAATAAATTTTAGGTTGGTATTAAATCTGATCTGAAATTTGAAGCGGTGTCAAGTTAAAGTTTCAAATATCATGACGATTTTGGTCGGTTATGGTTGTGTTCCATGCTAATATGTGATTGTTTTATCTTCAAGATTTGTTTACATTTGTATTCGATCTCCTGAGTATATATTTATGATAACAGGTTAGTAAATACTGATAACAATAATATTTTACCATTTAAACGCAATACACATTCAATTCCCATTTATTCTCATGGAGTTCTGAATGATTGATAGCCACTCCCATCCTACTTTAGAATGACTAATAATTCAATCATTAAAGAATTCTTACTAATTCGAGATAATTTTCGGAATGAACTGAATTTCTTTTTAGATTATGTATCTGCTTACGGCACTATTGTGCTATGTAACCTATTTAGGTACATACACGAACGCTCAGGGCTACTATACTTCCTTAAATCCCGATCATTATTATTATGAGAGTTTGCGATGCCCCGATTACTGGGTACAATACCAAGAATCGTGTTATAGATTCGTTAAATCACCTTCCAAATCTTACAATGAATCTCGCAGTATATGTCAGGTAAGTACATATATCGATTTATATTAATGAATTTAACATATTATTCTCTTACCTAGACTTTCGGAGATTCCAACGATCAGAGAAATAGCTTCGATGTGCATGACCCCAATTATGTAAGTCCAGCCGGCGATCAATTTCGCTCTGATTTGCTATCTGTAAATACATACGACGAACATGGATTTATTATAAATGAATTGAACCGAATTGATTCGCAACATCATCGATGGTACATAGGGGCTTACCAACAAAATCGTGGATTGTGGGTTAATCCAGATAACACCGAGATACGAAATATGGAAAATGCATTCTTCGAAGGCCGTTACGGAGATGATTTCTTAGTTTATAACTACTCAAATAGAATAGCCCATTGGGGATTCCAGCCTGTTCGCGGAGACGAGCCCCTGATGTTTATTTGTGAAGCTAATATATTCATAGTACAAAAATTAGTCGGTAATGATAGGACATTTACTTACGGGATTGAAGTCGATGATCCTAGAGAAATACCACGTGGGCCTTATTTTATTAAACAACCTAAGGAAGTGACCTTTGATGTATCACGAAGTGCTATACTTAAACAGGTTGAATTAAGATGTTTAGCTGGGGGTTATCCTGCTCCGACGTACGAATGGTTTAAGGAAGATTATGACTACACCCGTTTGCATGCTAAATTGATAAACCCCTTGGAGGATCCTAGATATACGATTAGCGGGGGTGTTTTGATTATAATCAATCCAGATGAGAAAAAGGACAGAACAAATTACCACTGTAAAGCTACTAATAGATACGGGACCATAATATCGGAAAGTGTCTCTTTAAATTTCGGATATATCCATGAATTTGTCTTGAAACGAGCTAACGAAGCTGGAAATAATAATTTTGGGAAAGTAATCTACTGCGATCCGCCTAAATTCTTTGGTAAAATCAATTATTATTGGTCTCGTGAATATTTCTTAAATTTGGTTGAGGAAGATAAGAGGGTGTTTGTGTCTCGGGATGGTGGGCTTTATTTTGCGGCGTTAGAAACTATCGACAGGGGGCTGTATAGCTGCAGTGTACAAGCAGAATATTCGGATACTGGTAAAACAGGTCCATTCTTCCAATTGCAAGTTAATCCTCATTGTAAGTGTTCTTAAATCGTGTCTGATTTCATTAATTATGTGCAACATTAATGTTTCAGCTAATTACGAACAATTGAAGTTTGCAAATACCTTCCCGAAAATATTTAGTAACCCTCCAACTGCTGGGGAAGAAGTGAAATTAGAATGCATGGCTTATGGATAGTAAGTTTATAATAATTGTAGTCTGGTTTATGATTAATTTATGATTATTTTAGCCCGATTCCCAGCTATAATTGGACACGCATTAATGCACCGATGCCTCGAAATGCTAGATTCGAAAGCTATAATCGAGTATTATCCATACCTAACGTTAAAGTCGAAGATCAAGGCGAATATATGTGCACAATCTACAACGATAAAGCTTCCCTTCAAAAAATTGTACGTCTAAACGTGCAAGCTGAGCCTAATTTCACAATACCCCTAACAGACAAGCATGTAGATATCAGGAGCGATTTGACCTGGTCTTGCGAAGCTTTCGGAATACCGGAAGTGAATTACACCTGGTGGAGAAACGGCCGCCAATTAGTGATGGGATTCTTAGAACCGGAAGATCATGGAAGGATTATAATACAAGACAACGTTTTAAAAATAAATAGGATCGATGATAGAGATGCCGGGATGTACCAATGTCGTGCTTCTAACACGTTGAAAGCGAAATATTCATCAGCGCAGCTTAGGATATTATCATTCAAGCCTTCGTTTAAAAAGCAGCCTTTGGAGGTTGAAACTTACGCTGCCGAGAGTGGTAATGTTACGATAAATTGCAACCCGGAAGCAGCACCTAAACCGCAATTTATTTGGAAGAAGGATGGGCATATAATAGACAGTGGAGGTCAAAGGAGGATTTTCTCAAACGGAAGCTTATATATAAGGCACGTTTCGAGAGATGATGCTGGATTTTATACTTGCGCAGCTAGAAACGAGCTTGGGTTAGATGAATCTCGAGGAAGATTGGTCGTGTTACGTAAGGAATATAAACTTTTTATTTAAATTAAATCTAATTTATTCCTCGATTAGGTGGACCGCATTTTATCGAAACACTAAGACCTCGCATTGTAACATCGATAAACAGGCATTTCGAATTGAGATGTGAAGCTTCGATGGATCAATACGCTCTGCTAGACATCGCTTATGTTTGGAAGCATAACGGCATCCCGATAGAAGACGCCGAAATATTCAATTTTGAAAACCGTGTAGTAAGTTTTTTATTAAAGATATTTCCATTTAAATATGTATTTTAATAATTAACTTACAGAAAATAATCGGGGGCGGTTATTTAGTCGTTTTAAACACAACCTTCGCGGACGCCGGCGAATACGAGTGCTTAGTCAAATCCGCCGTCGGGGAAATTTCATCAAAATCCATAGTTATAGTCCAAGGACCTCCAGGACCCCCCGGCGGAGTTACAATAAACAACCTAAACATATCAAATCTCGTCTTAACCTGGACCGACGGCACCTCTCACGGCAGACCTACTCTGAGTTACACCATATTCGGGAGAACAAACTGGAATATGACCTGGAGGAATTTAACTGAAGGCGTTCAAGCCGTTGAAATCGACAGATTTACTAACAGGAAACGAGCTGAGGTGTACATTCCGCTCACACCCTGGTCGACGTACGAATTTAAAGTCGCAGCTTGGAACGAATTAGGGATGAGCGAGCTAAGTCCGCCTAGCCCGAGACAATCGACTCCAGCAACACGACCTTATCAAGCACCTTCGAACGTTGGAGGCGGCGGAGGGAAGAAAGGTGACCTCACGATAACGTGGACGCCGCTGAGGCCGGACGAACAGAACGGCCCTGGAATTCATTACAAGATATTCTTTAAGCAGAAAGATCAAGATGCCGAATTTCAGCATTTAGTTTTGAGGGATAAAGGTAATACTGGGAAGGCGGTTGTGCACGTGAAACCTGAATATTTCTACCGGCAATACATCGTTAGAGTGCAGGTATTTCTCTCTTGCAGCAGTAATATGTCGGATTAATATATCTCTAAAATTATTATGTTAATAGAGTATAAACGCAATGGGGGAAGGTCCTATCGGCAACGAAAAAATCGTTTATTCAGCTGAGGATATCCCACTAGTGACGCCACAAAAAGTTTTGTCGGAACCTTTCAATTCTACTGCTCTCAACGTTAGTTGGAGAGCTGTTGACGAGTCTCTAGATGTGATGAGGGGTAAACTTCTGGGACATAGAGTGAGTTTTCATTTATAGCGGTTTTTCCCCCTGTATTATTTTAAAATTATTTTCAGATTAAATATTGGCGAGACGGTAAAGGAGTTACTGAAGATGACTCAGTTTATTACCTATCCAGAAGTGTGAAACCGTGGGCCCTCATTGTTGGATTGCAACCGGATACGTATTATTTCGTGAAGGTTATGGTGTATAACGGCGCTGGAGAAGGGGAGCAGAGCGCCCCCTATCGACGTATGTTCCTACTTTAAAAAGGAATGAATCATTTCTTTAATTCTCGTTTAAATTTTGCAGAAAGGACTTATAAGAAGGCGCCGCAAAATGCGCCGCTCTCCGTCCATGTCACAGCGGTGGATCCTTCAACTATTCGCGTTAAATGGAGATACGTCCATACTTCTGAGGATGAGGAACCTATACAAGGATATAAGGTTGGAGATTGTGTTTGACTTAATTAAAACGATTTAACCACCGCGTTCATTCTAGGTTAGAGTTTGGGAGAAAGATCAGGATATGAGCACCGCTAATGATACTTACGTGCTATTGAATAGTAATCTAGAAGCTTATATCACAGATTTGTCGCCGGGGAAGACTTACATGCTTAGAGTTTTAGCGTATTCGAACGGCGGGGATGGCAGGATGAGTTCGCCTATATTAAACTTCAAAATGGGTGGGTAATGTAATTTTAAATCTGATTGCGCGGTCTTAAACTGTTCACTTTTTATTCCTAGGTGAACCTGATGCCTTTAGAAGCGGGACGAGCCAATTGCGGACGAATCTGTTCGTAATTCTGCTGATTCTATTATTTAGGAGAGTTCTTTGAAGAAATTAATTCGTTTCGAATATTTAGTGCCTATAATTCACAATATCAAAATGAAGTACATATATAATGTAAGAGAAGCTAAAAACAAATCTATATGAGACTGAATATTGATGATACAGTGCTTTATATTTCATGAGTAATTTTATAAATCTACTTAGCGATTAGATTTTATAATATAGATGACAAATGAAGAATCTAATGTAATGTTTTTAGAGTATTAACAGTGTTAGTACCTGGGTAATTAAATCTCGCGATATCCAGTTATTTCCGCTTTAATTTCTTAAGGGGAGATAACTGGATATCATTTGATAAGTTTATTTTTGTGTAGTATTGTTAACAATTATATTTTACATATTCCGTCCATATACATCTAATCCGTTGTAAATAGATCTTGATTTTTTTTATATTTTATACATTGAATGATATTAATTAAAAATTCTCTATTTTTTTCTTTCGATTTAACATTTATTGTCTTTTTTTTATACAAATTGTATTTGTTTTTAATAAAAATTATTTAATATTAAAATAAAATATTAATTAAAACTGTATATATTTCACCACACCCCAATCTTTCCTACGGGCAGTGACGTAGCAAAAATTAAATTAAAAGGGTTTATAAAATTCTAATTAGAATATTCTAACTCAAAACTTTTGACCGCCTCTGTATACTGCGATATAACAATAACAATTGATCACCACCACGAAGTTAGTGCCAAAGAGAAGAAGTCGATACAGAGTATTAAAATATGCATTTACAACGAATCTACGCTAGAAATTAATATAAAAACCAAACAATAACGCAATTTATAAACAATTTCGAAAAAAACAATCCTTACACCGCTAATTAAACATCGATTAAATACCGTAAATATATATGGGAGTGGTGGCAGTTGGTAGTATTGGAAGCCGATGACTAATAGATGATAAAATTCGTTAGTCGGAAGTTTTATTTATCAAAATAAATAGTATTATTCACCTACACATTAAAAGGTAATACGTTAAAGAAACATGGATATTATCAGAGAAGCAGGTTTTACGAATATCCATTCGTCCTTAGGTGTGAAAATGGGCGAGCATTTCGGATTGAAATGGGATCCAAAGAATTTGGAGATACGTACTATGTCCGTAGAAAAGACTTTAGAGCCCTTGGTATTGCAAGTAACGACCCTTGTTAATACGAAAGGCCCCAGCAAAAAGAAGAAGGGTAAATCTAAACGTGCCAATGCTCTAGTGAGTACAGTTGAGAAAGCAACTGAGAATTTTATACAGAAAGGTGAACAAATTGCCTATGAGAATAAAGACATAACACAAGAAATGTTGTCAGCCGTCGATGAAGTCAGAAAAACAGGTAAGTTTTCTTCGTTTTCTTCTTCCCTTTATTCAATAATGCGAATTAATAACAGGAAATGCAATGAGCATTGCCGCTAGGGAATTCTCCGAAGATCCTTGCTCATCGTTGAAGCGTGGGAATATGGTTCGCGCAGCACGTAATCTTTTATCTGCAGTGACGCGGTTGCTAATCTTAGCAGACATGGTCGACGTTCATCTTCTACTAAAATCCTTGCAAGTTGTCGAAGATGATTTGGAGAAATTGAAAAACGCTTCAAGCCAAGGAGAATTGTTAGAGAATATTAAAACATTCGGGCATAACGCAAATGAATTGATGAATCAGGCAGCCAAACGACAGCAAGAATTAAAAGATCCACAATTAAGAGATGATTTAGCCGCTGCTAGAGCCGTATTGAAGAAACATTCCACTATGCTTCTAACCGCATCTAAGGTTTACGTTCGCCATCCAGAATTGGCGGCTGCCAAGGCAAATCGTGATTATGTATTGAAGCAAGTCTGCGAAGCTGTGAACACAATTAGTGACGTTGCTCAGGGACGTACACCGCAACCAACGCAAAACACGTACGATGGCCCTGGAGAATTGGCTGCCGCTTTAGACGATTTCGATGTAAGTATGCAGGTTGTAGTTGTATAGATTCTATTGATTGAAGGATTAGAGGAGAGGTGTTTAAAAGATGCATTTTACAGGCGCCAGGTCCAATAACATCTTCTTTATTGGTATCTACTTTACCTAACACTGTATATAAAAGAAATGAAGTATCATTCAGAAAAGTATTTTCCTTTTTATTTTAAAGTTTAACCCTACTAATCGATTTTAATTTGATTGTTTTGATCTGATTGTTTGGGTTTTGTTGAGTTTTAACAGTTATTTTACGTAATATGCGACTCATAATTTTAACAATGTGTATTTGTGTACGGATAAAATTTGAAAATTTGCCAGAATATAAATAATCCTTTTTCTTGGCATATTTTCATATAATACTACATTATATTGCATGTATTCATAAGAAAAAATCTCTTCGATATTTATGAAAAATTTCTTTTAGGAACATATGCAGATGGAACCTCTGGCTTACAACGAAGATCACACTAGGCCATCGTTAGAGGAACGTTTGGAAAGCATTATAAGCGGTGCAGCTCTGATGGCGGATTCGAGTTGTACGCGGGATGAACGCAGGGAACGGATCGTTGCTGAATGTAATGCTGTGAGACAAGCACTGCAAGATTTGCTGTCGGAATATATGGCTAACGTAAGTGTGTTGTAATTTTGTTGACGTATATTATATTGATGTGATTATAGCTGTTCTTAAAAAGCTTCTAAAAGTTAGAAAATTAACGTGAACTGTTTTGTTTTTAACATTTAGCAATTGCAAGTGTTACGGGGAGGGAACCGGGTAAATATATATCGTGATTGTGTGTATATATGTGCACTTTATACCTTTATATACACTTCCGGCTTTAAGTGAGGGATCATGATCTGATGATAGAAATAGAAATATTGTTAGTCGTTGCATGTTTTATAGTATTCCCAAAACTGCAACGACAATCTCTGTCGATTAGTGTTTTATGCAGTATGACCTCCCCGCTTGGCTGTGAAAGTTTTTACAGGCCTGTAGCCGTGCTTCGACATTGTTCGATTCAGCAACGGATGATATAGAAATGATCCCTCATTCATTCTGGTAGCGTATGTACCTAATCGTGTCATGAATTCTGTTCTTATCATCTTTTTATTTTCATTAATTCTTGATACTGCTCCTTTTTTTTTTTGGTATCTAAATCTCACATTTCGTATCAAACAACCCCTTTCTGTATTGTACTTCTTTTCTTCCTAGTAATTCCTTGATTTCGCAATACTGTTGCCTAATCAGCAACCTTACCCCTTTGCTGGCTCGACTCTACAACCTTACGCATATTCCTAGCACAAATCAGCAGCATTTATGGTGCAATTAGGTACTTTATTAATGTAAAAATATATATAGAGCTGTTTACTAATATTTAGATAGAGTACCGAACTAATTTTGCTGGTTTTATTTAAAATTTTTACTAAAATATGGCTTAAATATTTCTAAACGGTTGTATATATTACACCCACACGCTCATTTCAGTTATATTTACGCAGATAGCATAAAATTAAAACATATCCTATTTAATACGAGTTTATTTATAATTGAAATGGGCTTTAAAGATCAATTAAACGCAATAATCTAAATAGCACTCAACTAAAACACCCTACTCCGTAAATGTTACCTAAAACTGTATTCAAGTACCTTCCTCCCTATTAAAAGAACCGAAAATAATATAAAAAATTCGTTATAGATGGGGAATAAGGAACAGAGTGACGGTCTGTCAAGAGCTATCGGACAAATGAGTCGGAAAACGAAAGATTTGCGCCGGCAATTACGCAAGGCCGTCGTCGACCACGTATCCGACAGGTAAACAGCACAATTTCCTCTTTTACACAACAATTAACGATGAAATCCTAGCTTCTTAGATACAACCGTGCCACTATTGGTACTGATTAAAGCGGCTCAAAACGGTAACGAGAAAGAGGTCGAAGAATACGCGGGCGTTTTCACGGAACACGCCAGTAAATTAGTCGAGGTCGCTAATTTGGTATGCAGCATGTCCAACAACGAGGATGGAGTCAAAATGGTTCGATATGCTGCCGCCCAAATCGATAGCTTATGCCCGGAAGTGATAAACGCAGCTAGGATATTAGCGGCCCGACCGCGGAGTAAAGTTGCCCAAGAGAATATGGAAGCTTTCAAACAATCCTGGGAGAACCAGGTTCGCATTTTAACCGAGGCTGTGGATGATATAACAACGATCGATGATTTCCTCGCTGTGTCCGAGAATCATATATTGGAGGACGTGAATAAATGCGTGCTAGCTTTGCAAGAAGGTGACGCTGACACCTTGGATAGGACCGCGGGAGGCATCCGCGGTCGCTCAGCTAGAGTTTGCAACGTGGTCACTGCGGAAATGGATAATTACGAGCCGTGTATTTATACGAAGAGGGTGTTGGAAGCGGTTAAAGTTTTGAACGAACAGGTGATGCCGAAATTTGGGCAGAGAGTGGCTGTGGCCGTCTCGGCTTTATCGAGTAATCCGGCGAAGGATGTAGACGAGAATGATTTCATTGATGCCTCCAGATTAGTGTATGATGGCGTGAGGGAAATACGCAGAGCTGTTTTGATGAATAGGGTAATTTTTTTTTATTAAAAAAATTATTAATCATTAAAATTTATTTTTATTGCAGTCGGATGAAGATCTAGATCCGGAAGATGTCGAATTGGACGAGAATTACACCTTGGAGACTCGCAGCAAATGTAAGTACAGAATTAATTAAAATCTGTAGCTTTTTGTATTAACACGGCACGCCTCTGTTATTTCTTAATAACCCCACACTGTGCATTGTATCTAACCGGTGGAAGTACCCCTCTTAACGTTCCGAGAATGTTCCGAAACTAAAATACGCTATCCTTTCCGCTTAAATCGTGCTAACAACCTTGTCGCTGGTGATTGTTTGAAAAAGTACGAAACCCGGGTCCTTCCTATACAATTTCTTGCTTTAAAATTTTAGCAAGCGTTCACACAGGAGAACACGGGGTCGATGAGTACCCCGATATCAGCGGAATTACCACCGCTAGGGTAAGTTTTTTTTACGTGAATATATCTTCAATCCTTACAATAAATTTAATATTTATTAGGAGGCTATGGGTAAGATGCCCGAAGAGGATAAGCAGAAGATTCTGCAGCAAGTCGAATATTTCCGCAGCGAGAAATTGAAATTCGACAGGGAAGTTGCCAAATGGGATGATACAGGAAACGATATCATCGTTCTTGCCAAACATATGTGTATGATAATGATGGAGATGACTGATTTTACAAGGTAGCCCGTCTGAAATTAGAATTGACGCAATGTATGTATCTTAATCTCTTGTTTAAATATAGGGGTCGCGGTCCTCTGAAGACTACAATGGATGTAATCAACGCAGCTAAAAAGATATCCGAGGCTGGTACTAAATTGGACAAACTAACGCGACAGATCGCCGAGCAATGCCCGGAAAGCTCGACTAAAAAAGATTTGATAGCTTACCTCCAAAGAATTCAACTCTACTGTCATCAGATGAATATTACTTCGAAAGTAAAAGCTGATGTTCAGAATATTAGCGGGGAATTGATCGTATCCGGATTGGATAGCGCTACGTCGCTAATCCAAGCAGCCAAGAATTTGATGAATGCTGTCGTGTTAACCGTGAAGGCTAGCTACGTAGCTTCTACGAAGTACCCGCGACACGGTACTGTAGCAGTAAGTATAATTATCTTCTAATATTTTTAATATTCGTGAGATATATATTTCTAAATTTTAATTGCTATCGCTGGATTCGTAGTACGTGAGTATATCGCTTTAAGTCTCGGATTCGTTTCCAATTCTTTTCGTTTGTAAATAATTTTATTTTCGTTACAGTCCCCCATCGTTGTATGGAAGATGAAAGCCCCCGAAAAGAAACCGTTAGTCAGACCCGAGAAACCCGAAGAAGTACGTGCCAAAGTTCGTAAAGGTGCACAAAAGAAAGTGCAGAACCCAATCCACGCTCTATCCGAATTCCAAAGTCCCACAGAGTCCGTCTAAATTATTTTTACTAGTTTGTGCAGGAAGTTAGTTATTTGTTATTTGTGTGTGATTTTAAACGGGAATAGCAACCCCCCACAATTCCATTTTCACCCCTCAAACCCTCAAAAAAGTTTGGTGTTGCTTTCTCTAATATGTAATACAGTTTCCCACTTTCTATGTTTGTTTATCCTTTAATTAAGATTAAGGAACATATCTTAGCCGAAGTCAGTATTGTAATTCATTAAAATGAAGAGTGACTTTCGTTTTCGTTTAGACTTGGGATGGGAACAAAGCACCTAAGGTTAATTTTTTAATTCATTCGATCAGTATCCGTTCTATTCTTGTTCTTTTTTTTGTATTTCTACATTTTTTATATTCTGACATGTATATTATAATAAACTATATTTACAATCAATTCTTTTATTTATCCCCCACTAATTTTAGGCCGATTTATAATAAAGATTGCTTAAAATAAAATAAGTTTTATTACAATCCGGCATATTGTGCGACGTCATCGAGTTCGCCCCACCAGATGGCGCGCTACAATCGACGCTACCAACTTAATCTATTAACACAGTGTTGGTCAACCTGATCGTAAAATTACACCAGATTTATTGATCGGTGATTGGTCTACGCGTACGGTTCTTTTGTTATTTAACAAATTTGAAATGCCACGGGAGAATTTAGAGGAGGAAGGTTTGGAGAAGAACCCAAACCTAGAATTAGCCCAATTAAAATATCTCTTAACGGTATCGGAGCATCGCGATGATAAGCAGATTATCGCGAAAATTATGGACCATGTTAGAAAGGACGGTAAGTCTATTAAGTAGGCATGGTATTAGCTATTAAATTAAATTTAACGCTAGATATGGCACCGTGGTACGAACTATTATGCGAAGATCTAGAATGGCAGAAGGATGAGATCTTATTCAGTCAAATGAAAGGGAAGAATGACGAGGCTATACAAAAATTGGACGAAATCATTGAGGATGCTGAGAAGAATTTGGGCGAAATGGAGGTTCGCGAGGCCTATTTGAAGAAGGCGGAGTATTACAGCCGGATCGGAGATAAGAAAAATGCTTTAAGTTTATTTCGGAAAACGTACGATAAAACGGTGTCGCTGGGGCACCGCTTAGATATTGTTTTCCACAATATCAGGATTGGATTATTTTTTATGGATCACCAATTGATAAATAGCAACATTGAGAAGGCTAAAAAGTAAATTCCCCCAATTTGTTTCTATTTTGTTTATTAAATCGGGTTATTCCGCAGCTTAATTGAGGAAGGTGGCGATTGGGATAGACGAAACAGGTTGAAAGTCTATCAAGGGGTTTATTGCATCGCCGTGAGGGATTTTAAAACGGCCTGCAACTTATTTCTCGACACAGTTAGCACGTTCACGTCCTACGAACTCATGGATTATATAACTTTCGTTAAATACACCGTTTATGTTTCCGCAATTGCGTTACCTCGCAATCAATTAAGGGATAAAGTATTTAATTCAGTTTCAACGCGATTTAATCTTTAATTAAACTAATTTCTAGATCATTAAAGGATCGGAAATTTTGCAAGTATTGCATTCGAGTCAGGACGTCAAGAGTTACATATTCTCCCTGTACAATTGTCACTACTCAGATTTTTTCGTAAATTTGGCTAACGTTGAAATACTAATGCGGAAAGATTATTTATTCCACCCGCATTACCGCTACTACGTGAGGGAAATGAAGATCCTAGCGTACTCGCAATTATTAGAGTCCTACAGGTCGCTAACTCTAGCCTACATGTCCGAGCAGTTCGGCGTATCCGTCGATTATATTGACGAGTAAGTCGATTTAGTATTAGTTTGAAATATTAAATTTTGTTTTTGCAGCGAATTATCGAGGTTTATAGCGAGTGGTCGGCTGCACTGCCGCATAGATCGGGTTGGCGGTATCGTCGAAACGAACAGGCCCGATAATAAAAACGCGCAATTCCAAGCCGTGCTCAAACAAGGCGATTTACTACTCAACAGGGTGCAGAAACTATCACGTGTGATTAATATTTAATTAAGATCATTTCTTTTTAAAAAAACAAAATAAAGTGTAATGATTGATGTGGTGATTAATAAATATCCCTAGATTCGTGTCTTTATTCGCAGCACCCTCTAGCGTTAATGATTGTGTTTAAAACTAGGAAATAAATTGAATATATTTGTGTACCACTTTATTTTTCAGTGCCTCTACAGTACTACAATACATCTTTTTTTATTTTGTCATACACATTTAAACAGATATTTTAAAAAAGTTGCGTCACTTCCCAAGAAACAATCGGTTAATTAAACTAATTTTAATAAATTAAAGGAATAGAATTGCACGTAATTTAGTTCGTTTTTTTTTAAATATCTGTTGAAGTCGATATATAACAAGGCATCACAAAGAAATATGTTTTCTTCTCTTAATAATTAGTGGATATTACATTACATTTAAATAAAAATTGGCTAGGAACGTCCAGGATTTACTCTAGGACGTTACGTTTTTATTACAATTTTTTTTTACCGTTCGTGATATAATTTAAAGTAAACATTTCGTTATTACAAACCCTAACGAATCATTTACTAATTTATACCAACACTATTTTTTCCGTTTTTATTTTTATACAAAAATTTTAGACAAATATACAAAATTTGTTTCGTGTATTTCAAAATTAATTAATTAAAAAAAGGCAGCATAAATAGGTCGGGCTAGACGAAGCAGAACCCAGACGAAATGAACTTACTGGCATTATTACTAATCTATGTAGGAATTTGTTCGGGATAATTAATTAGGGTAAGGGGGGACAAAGGGGAGTAAGATAGTTTTAACATTAAAAATGGCAAGATACTGTTTTAAATATTAAGTACAGTTATCAGTAACTTTATTCTTTTATCTCGTGTAAGTATGTGCATCTTTGTATTAGTAATATTTCATTTAATACTGTAACATAAAATGGCGTCTTTAAATGAATTTCGTTTGGCCCCGGTGATTGCGTAATTTAGGTTGGTACCGAAGTGAATGTAGGTATTAGTCGGTGTTAACGTCAATTTCTATAGTTATTAAATAATTAATGACTGTCTCGGTAAATATACAAAAGTAAAACGATACTCTCTATTTAGGAATATCAAAATACTTTTATTATTTATGTTTTACACGCAGTGAATCGTAGTCTCTGAATTGATTACTTCCTCTACATTACATTTAACGAAATTTTACATCCTTTTAATTCGATTTCTTTACATTGAAACAGTTATCATATATATATATACACAAATACATTTATTTAAATATTATATGCACATTTTTAATTATATACGTATTTAATTAAGCACATATGACAAACATCGCATCTATATTTTCGAATTTATATCCGTTTATTACCGTTATTATAATCATTATCATTATTATTATTAGTGGGAAGTTAGATACACACATATAACATTGATTGGTTTCCATCAGATATTTACGTTCAATTCAAGGACTAAGATTTGCCGGTACTTAATGCGATAAAATTATAATTTATATATGTATAAAAAAAAGTAGACTATAAAGCGCTTTATTGTAGGTATCACCTTTCTTTTCTTTTTAAATTATAATAATATTAAAAAGTCTTTCAATTTTATCTCGAAACTAAGATGAGTTTTAAAACAAGTCTTCTTTTTCTGTCATTAATATCACACTAGCTTTTTCTTCAATATTCTTTTTTTCATTTTCGCAAACTCAATGTTTAATAGTAGCACTTCACTAAAAATAATTATATATCTATATATATACATGGCAAAAAATTGGTTTCTTGTGACACGGTACATGTATAGTTAATATTAAACATTTAGTGACTGACGTCAGTTAAATACATTTAATTTCTCTTAATCGTTTCCAATCACACCCACTCACACTTAAATAATTTTTACAGTATTTTACAGGTATGTGTCAGTACTGTTGACGACTGTGTGTCGGGGGTTTCCCCACTTCCTGGTTCACCGCCATCGTATGACGGCTATGCAGGCTATGAGCACGATGAAGCTCGGCGGCCCTGTCGTTAGCCACACTCCGCTCGAATACGTCAGCTCCTCGTTTTTGACAACCTCGTTGGGGTGTTTGTCGTATTCAGCTGAAATTTCCAAAATATTTAAATCGAATTTAAAATAAACTCGTGTATAATTACCTATCTTCTTGGTCGGCTTCTTAGTCGATGTTGCCTCAGTTCTCGGTATAAATTGCGTTGTCGACGGCGTGGTAGTAGGCCCGGTTAGGGGGCGATAGGGTCCGCTAATAGTCGTGGTTGTCGTAGTCGAGGATTTCATCGTTGTATTGTTCTGGGCGTCGTCTGCGGCGCAGCAGACTTTGAAGACGATTTTCATATTGTTAGTTGAGCATCTACCGCCTATACGCCGGTGTAGATCGTCTTTGGATGAGGTTGCTGAAAAAAATGAAACTTTTGAACGGCCGCGTATAAGATTTTATTTTGTGTGCACAGTAATTAAATAAGGTCTCCCTACTTTTATACCTTTCGCACATGTGGACATATAGATTTACTTTGCGTCCTCACGATACGGGGCAGTTAGAACGCTAAATAGGGCGATTAAAGTGACTACGTTTTGATTAGAATCAACCGTTTGTTAATGCGGTTCCTTCAACACAAGCCGGCCGCACGTAACAACAGCGTTTTAGCGCTAACGCTCTGGGAAATTACGTAAACAGATTTTTAAAATGCGTTCCTACTTACAAATGAAATAGTAGTCTTTTCCTGGTAAAAATTCCAATCCCCCAGGTTGAGGCGTGAACGGCCTGAATGTTATCGTAAAATACATGAGCTTGTAAGGTTTGTCGCAGATAGCAATAATCCTCGGATTCGGATTCGTTATCCTGCAAGTTTCATACTCTTCTTTGGACACGTTATAAATTATATACTTTTCCGCATCTTCATCGTACGTCCCTGGCATGTAAACAGGACAGATTATATTTACTTGATCGTACTCGAACTGCGTGTTCCCCTTATTAACGTCGATGATGTGATCCGTGTTGTCGATCCTAAATCTGCAATAATAGAAAAAAAATTAAAGATTATTTATTTAGAATCGCCTGGTAAATATTTAATTTTAAAAAGGGGTAGGAGAATCTCAATATACAACTCCGCAGGAGTACCGTGTTATTAGACCCCCCAGCGTTAATGAAAATCATTCTAACAAAACAACCCCCTCCGTACGTCCTTCGACGTGTTCGTTCGGAGCTGCGCGAGCCTCCCAACAGCACTCACTAATAATAATAATTGTCGTTAATAACAATATTGTTAGAAAAAAAAAGAACTAAACATGAAACATGCAGAGATAATGCGTTATTATGTTATAATCTCAATCAATAACGAAAGCCCTATCGTATTACCCACGGTTGGGTTATATTATTCCATTAAAACATTTCTGCAAATCACCGCACGGTTTTTATTTATAACAAAGACTTCCTTTAATTATATGTCTTCTACTTCAACATTCTTGTCTAACATGTTCTACCCTCTATCCCAGCTTAGTTAAAAACAAAAAAAAACTACAACAATAGATGTATCATCGTATTGCGTCTCAGCTCCTATTCAATATTGTCTGTAATTAAGATATATGTGGTAATTAAATTTTAATAGCGTATTTTGACGTGAATAATTTTTAATCTATATCATTTTTTGTTTCAGATTCGGCTAGCGCAGCGGGGTAAGTCAAGTTAGATTTTATATAAATCGTAAATAGGTATGTCGTCCACCGCGCAAGTCCGCCACCATAATATTAATTTACAATTTCAAACTCGGTAGTGTCCCACTTTGACGCACTTGATATGTATGTACGCACAACTGAATCGTTTCGCTAGTTTTTGAATTACAAATCTTGAGAAATCCGTTATGTATTAAGAGACCTCTTATATCGTTCATCAGGGGGTGTTGCCTGGCAACGCTATATCGAAAGGAACGCGGTGAACATCTGAATTTTCCAGTTAAAAACATGAAAATCTTCGAAGTAATACGACTTGCATACTGCGGTGGGTACTAATTTAACACCTGAGACGTACTTCGTGGATCTTTTATATATTTGTTGGTACATCTGGTGCTGTTTCAGATGCTCGGAATGGATTATCCAACTTAGCGTAATTGAAAGCATAATATTAGTCTTATCTTTAAAGATCGCGTATACACGGCCGCGCAAAAGAAAATGTCGTCTAGATTATTAGATTTATGCTGCAATTAAAAATTATCGTTGTTTAATGATATTTTTTTCATTAGATTCCTACGACAATCACCTCTTTGTTCCACACTTTGTAACGCAGACAGTTATATGTACTTTTATACATTTTAAGAAAGAATATACTCGCGCCAGTAAAAGTCGTAAAATCGAAAATAAATTTTATAGCCCACTTTTTAATTCTTTTTTATCATCTTAAACTGTGAAGTGGGCAAGCTTTCAATGGAATTACCACACGTACAGTTCCTGGAAACACGTTAGAATAGAAGTTATTATTCTCCTTTTATATTCGTTAATAATCATAAAAAATATGTCTTACGAAGGTAATTAGATATCGTCGGAGTTAGTGCCTACGACTAAAAAAACACTAGTCTATTACAACGTTTAGATCCTTCTGCAAGAGGGCGTTTTAGGCCCATTTCATTTATTAGCCTTCAGAGTAATTAATAATTTTTTGTAAGGATGCTTTGAGGCGGAAATGACCTCATTATTACCAAAAAATGACGGCAAAATATCGTCTTTCCAGCCCCTTTGAAGAGTACTGAAGAAAGTAGATAGCAATGAGATGTGCTTTCAGAGGCTGACAACTTTGTTTGGGTAATTTTTAGGCCGATTTTTGGGCACTCTGTCTGGTCAGCGGATCTGGTTCTTTTAGGCCTAGATTCTTTGATGTTTGCATCTATGATGGCCACTATTTTGGGTGTGGGAAGCTGACAAGTTCTGCATGTTTCTAGCTGGTCATTAATTACTTGTGTGATCTAGACTATTCCGTTATTCTTACCACTGGTAATGTTGTCAAGAGCAGACTTTCAGAGGCTGACAAGTTTTTCAGATTTTTTTCAGCTAATTTTTGGTCACAATGTCTGGTCGTTCCACTATTTTTACCACTGGTAGTGTCGCCAAGAGTAGATCTGGCTTTTTAGGGCTCAATTCTTTAACGCTTTTATTTGGATTTACTGGGGGATTTGAGGGGTTGGCTTCTGATGACTTGGAAGGATTTTAGAAGCTTTTGGTGTGTATCCAACCTCCTTTCAGAAGCTTAGAAGTTCTATTGACTTTGCAAGCTTAGATACTGTCACATGCTTGCAGCTTTCTAGCTGGTCGTTAATCATTTGWGTAAACTCGACTATTGAGATTTTTTGAGCTGATTTTCGGTCACAATGTCTAGTCAGTTCACTATTTTTACCACTGGTAGTGTCACCAAGAATAAATCTGGCTTTTTAGGGCTCTATTCTTTAACGTTTTTATTTGGATTTAGGGGGGGATTTGAGGGGTTGCCTTCAGATGACTTGGAAGGATTTTGGAGGCTTTTGGTGTGTATCCAACCTCCTTTCAGAAGCTTAGAAGTTCTATCGACTTTGCAAGCTTAGATACTGTCACATGCTTGCAGCTTTCTAGCTGGTCGTTAATCACTTGGGTAAACTCGACTATTGAGATTTTTTGAGCTGATTTTCGGTCACAATGTCTAGTCAGTTCACTATTTTTACCACTGGTAGTGTCACCAAGAATAGAGCTGGCTTTTTAAGGACTCAATTTTTTAATGCTTTTATGTGGATTTACGGGGGGAATTGAGGGGTTGCCTTCTGATGACTTGGAAGGATTTTGCCGGTTTTTGAAGTGTTTCCTACTTGCTTCCAGAGGCTAATCACTTGAGTTGTCTAGAAAATTAGATTTTTTTGGGCTGATTTTTGGCCATTATGTCTGGTCATTCCACTATTTTTACTACTGGCAGTGTCGGCAAGAACAGATCTGAGTTTTTAGGCCTAAATTCTCTTACGGCTAAGAGGCTGGCTTCTGATGACTTGGCAGGATTTTGGTGGGTATCCAAGTTGCTCTCAGAGCACAAGCTGGTGTATTTTTACCTAGTCGTTTAATCACTTGAATAATCTAGGGAATTGGACTAATTTTGGGAGAGAGAGAGACGGGTTGGCGTTTGATGTATAATGGTGATCTGTTTTCTGGATGTTCCCACCCCACGTAACGCAATTCACATAATCTATTTTGAAGGGGATGGCACAATCGCCAAACATCGAAACACTAATCTTAAATCGCGTTTAATACGGTGCAGCATTTTAACCGACTAGAAACGCTTTAAGTAAGAGGGCGAAGGAGAAAAAAAGCGACAGAAAAGAAAGGGAATTGCATGAAAAACACCTAAGCAAGCTCGAGTAGTATTCACATGTCAGTTAAATTCGCCAGATACCTAAGGAGCTGAATGCATTCGCAGTAGCTTGCATTTTGCATATTGAATTGTCCCATTCTCATTGGTGATACCATTGTAACTGGATATCCCTTCATGATGTGTGTGCTGTATGCTTGCACGTACTTTCACAGGAGTGGGCATAGAGAATCAAACGCATGGTGTGCCTAACGTCACGCCAAAGGTGCGAGGGATCCAAGACCCTACAATGAAAGTGATAGTTGTGTGCGGCGATGCTTTTATTATTCGCGATAGAATTAACTGAATGAAATTAATTATACGAGACGTAGAAGAGATGGGAAGATAAAATCAAAATAATTTCAGGCGAACAACGACATTACATTAGATAGATAAATATTTCGAAAATAATTGATTAGGACTTCTCAAGAGGTATGCCCAGCTCGGGCGAAGGTAAACAAGCGGACTGAAGCGATAGACTGTGGTGCCTCCTTTTTGAACATTAGATATACTGCGAGATAAAATATCAACATTATGTTAATGTCAAAAGTCATTTTATTTCAACTGTCACCCATGAAAAATTTTTAGATTTGTTTAAAATATCCCAGGGCTTATTATTTAATGCGTATAAAATAAAACATACCGTTAATATTTCAAAATGATAAAAATCGCTCCTATCTCTCGTGCGGCCAGTTCGCCCGGCTCATCTCCTATTATTTATTAAAAGTGACGTAGCTGATTATGTTTTAACCGTACAAAAGGGTTGAGACATTCCATCACGTTACAAGGTTCACCTAGACAAATCTAATAGTGCCTGCTGTATTTTCAACACCTAATGAGGCCATTAATTCCGTACAAGTACACTATATACACGGCGTAGTGGCCTGTTTTTTTCTTCCTCTTCCACTTCTTCAAACTAAATCGCTAGTTTAAACTCCTTAAAGCAATCAAGGTCTTGATTTGAGGCGAAGCAATCGCAGTACGGTTTCATTTACAACCAATAAGGTTGGAAGGTTTAAATTGTAAGGAATTAGTTGTTTTGTGCTTTTTAATTATTTCATATCGTCGCTGAAACGGTTCAAAAACATCTGCGTACGATCTATATAGCTACTTTAAATAACCAGACACGTTTAGTTTAGAACTTACGTGTCACATTATAAAAATATTAAATGAGAGTTGTCGGGTAGCTAGATGAAAACGAACGATGACGATCAAAAGAAATAGGATGAAAAAAAATCGAAGAGGATAAACAAACAGGACGGCATGATTGTAACACGTTATATCTCATATTGATGATGCATCATGGTATTCCATTTTAATTAATTCATAATTATTATTTATAATTAGAAATACAACAATGGGATACGTAAATTGTACGTCGGAAGCTGATATGATGTCAAGCCAATATGTTCTACTGTTAAACGTTTTTAATGAATCATAGTTAAATCATTTAAAACGAAAGTTAGCCCCGTAATGCTGGTCGACCGATCAAACTCTCCCAGCGTTACGCAGCACAGATTTTTAGGCAACATAGGAAGTAAATTTGAATTCCAAGATGTCCATATAAACAACATATCCTGTTACTCTCTTCGGTCCAACTTGAAAGATGCAGCGAAATTAACTAAGTGTTCTTGATGAAATGCGAGATCATTAACTTCAACTGTCAAGTTCGAATGGGGTCCAAGCTCTTTCTTTTTTCCTTTGAAGATGTATCCCAGAGGCCGGAGGAACAAATACACGCAGACGCATACATATTTATGTATATAGACGTGTATGTGTATATATATTCTATATAATATATATAATGCTACACATACATGTACGCAGTAGGCCATTAATTATCGTATAACCAGTACGCTGTTAATTATGGTGTTAATGAACAATAGGGAACAACGCTGGTTCTTATTGACCGAAGGTGCAAAGACCTACTGCTGTCGATAATTACTATAGTCTTCAGTGACACTGAGATGAAGCCGAGGCACTAGGTACATCGGACAGTAACGTACAACCTCCTATACAGTGTGATTTTCTCGAAAAAATTAAATTAACTAGGACCTTTCGGATAAAAAAAATTATTTCTTTGTCCAACGTTTCTCCAATTTTTTATCCCTTCCAAAAAATAACATTTCTTCAAGTTTGGAAACCAGGATGAGAGAGAAGATGACGGAGCAATCGTTTTTTTTCAAGTCCTCATTAAATCGACCCAGCTTACTTAAATTGCCACCCCTCCCTCCTCCGTGCGTGCATCCACTAATATAGTCCAACCCCTTCAACTCCAATTTTCTCATTCAGCATCTTGAGAAGCTGAAACCCAGTTTTCTTACACCCTCGTTCGCAGTGTCACCCATCCCAATCCAGCCACTTCAACGCCCAGGAGAGTTGGACCTTTTAAATTTGAGAGGGCTTCTTGGTTGGAGAATTTTCTGATCCAGCATCTTGAGGAGCTGGAATCCAGTTCGCTTAAATTATCACCACCCTCCACTCGTCGCAAGTTCATCGACTGATATGGTCCAACCTCTTCAACTCCCAGGAGATCTGGACATTTTATAGTCGAAAGGGCTTCTTGGTTTGAGAATTTCTTCGTCCAGCCTCGCTAGGAGATGGAATTTAGTTTACTTAACTTGGCACCCGTCCCTCTCACTTTCCTCTTCCCCTCCCTCTCTCCCTTCCGCCCTCGTGCGTGCATCCACTAATATAGTCCAACCTCTTCGCCTTCCAGGAGATCTGGACATTTTATGTTCGAAATGGGCTCTTGGTTTGAGAATTT
>SMLS01021176.1:0-13062 GCA_004785975.1 Popillia japonica | reverse complement strand
AAAAAAAAAATCAAGTTTATCAATATAGTTTCGTAATATAGCAATTGCTACTATACAATGTAAACATATAGTAATAAAGGTACTACAACCAGACTTCGCTTGAGAATGGTCAGAGAGTACTTCAATAGCTTGGTTTCTACTTAAAGAAAAATATCAGATATGTATGTAATTCTATCTTAAATTTCTTTCTGTCAATTAGCGTTTTCTAATCTTTCTAATAATCTCCTTCATCCACTTTACTTTAAAATACGTTGTCAATACTTCAACAATGTTTTGTTTACTACAATTATGAAAAATTCAATACTAACTGGACTTCGCATAAAGTACCTAGGTATCAATACACACAGACACATGTCGTGGTCTTTTCAAAAAATCTACATCTACGAAATTGAAGCATTCATTTCAAAAATGATGATGTTTTCAAAAATAATCGTTTCACCCATAATTACACCACGCGCAACAAGCTCAATTACTGTTATCCCAAACGCCGTTTAACTCTAACAGAAAATAACGTTGAATACATCTGTATTAAATTTTATAATAAATTGCCTGTACACCTCCAATCTGTAAAACATTTAATTTATTTCGTAGAATAGTATTTGACTTATTATGTAAATTAGAATCATACTGTATCGATGATTATCTTAATGCTGATCTGTAACTACTTGTGATTTATTGCTAAAGTTTTTTTGTTTTGTTGACGTTTGTTATATGTAAATGTACATATTACAATAAAAAATATTATTATTATTATAGGAATAAAATAAATCGGAGTGAGCAAATATTTATGTTAATATGAGCATACTTTCCAGTATTTTTAGAGTTTAATTTTTATAATACCTAACTACAAAATCTATTTGTGTTTGGTCGGTTATACATTCACAGTTAAATAACGGAAATTCCATGTAAAATTGCAGGATTAATGTTACCATACCAAATAGGATATATTGCCAATATCGAATAACTACACTGGCTGGTGCAATAATACATATTTTCCTGCAGCACCTCAAAACGTGTACTTTATACCTTCCACAGATATTAGCATTGAATTCAACCGGTACGTGGGTTTTTCATTTCATCATATTTCCATCGCTGATAACAACTATCAATTTGCATAGAATACCAAAAACTAAATACATAGAATTTGATTTTCATTCATTTCAATTCATACTCATATTTATACCGATTCTATATATAGACGAAGTGTCGGTCTAGCGGCAACAATAACAAGGCATTGCACTATAATGCATCTCGAATACAAGAACCTTTATAAATCACTTAACCGCATGTAACAGATTAATGTTAATAAATCTACGACCGATGTAACAAAATACATCGTTGACAATGGATACAATTTCACGCAAACACGTAACTAATCATTGTATCAACTAGCTCTATAGCGTTAAACACTAGCCGAGTGTGGCTTAATAAATAGGTCAATGTTTTCGTGTAAGAATATCTTCCTCTGTATATGTACACATGCATATGTATGTAAGCTCTATCCTTTCATACATAATTAATTTCAAAACCCAGTATATTACATACATACACGTATGTACATGTATTCGTCGCATACCAGCACCATTGTGCTGTTATAAGCATTGTAATCTATATTATTGCCTTACAATTTTTTTATCAATTTGTTACTTAACATTTGTCGCAGAAATATCAATCATACCTACTATAATCGATACAAATTCATGTCACGTAAATTTACCTTGATTTTTTCCACTAATTTGAGGTTATGTTATATATTTGTTTGAAAGTTGATCTAGTAGAGTAGAGTAATAGAAAGTGATTGGAATATTATCGCGGTATTGTAACTTCTATTTTTGTGGTTTTATTGGCTTTGTTGATTGTGAAATGTAGAAACCGCGCTTGATTATCTTTGTGTAAAGTGAGCCAACTCAGTTTCAAATTTTGACTAATCTAAGCGATTGCTTGTTATATGCGACGCTAAGTTAGCAAATAATTATATGTATTATTAAATATAATAATCAACTGCAACATGAAAATGGACTAGATACCGTGGTATACACTACTTCGACTAATTGTATACTATACACTTCTGAAAATAATTGACGAGCACACCCTATATAATCTGAACGCGTTGTTTTAGAGCAATAAAATAGGTATAGAAGTAGTACTAAACTAGTACAACGTGTGAAGATTGCCGTAATCCTGCTGGGACGGAATGCAGAATATCCCCGGCAAGCGGTACGTACCATCGCTACACGATGAAGCATGCAGTCAATAAGTCGTCGTATGGCAGCGAGAGGGATGGCCAACCATGTCGCCGCAACTCACCTCCATAGCTGCGAAACGTTAGCTGGAAAAGCCGAATAAAGCCGTTGAAGTCTCCGACGGATCATATTCCAGACATGTTCGATCGGGTTCAGATCCGGAGAACGAGCTGGCCACGGAAACATTCGTATACGGTAGTCTTCCACAAAGGCTTGTACTACACGCAAGAGGTGCAGTCGAGCGTTGCGTGCATGTATTGCAGCGCTAAGCGCCGCCGAACGTAGGGAGGCACAATGGGCGGTAGCACCTCATCTACGTATCGGCGACCCGCAGCATACCTGTACGTCCACCATATGTAATACCACCCCATACCATAATGCCTTGCTGGCGGTGGATATGGCGTGGTCGAACGCAATGCTCGGGTAGACGCTCACCAGGTCGCCGACGAACCAAAACCGACACAAAATTCGAAACGGTTCCAAGTTAGCTTGAGGACGACGCATGTGACGTTACAAAAGGGCGCGATTCTCGCTTTCTGTACTCGTGCGGGGCCGTCCCGCTCGTGGCTGAAGGCGCGTACGTCCTATCTCTCTCCATTCCATGCCATGCCCATTGCACTGCAAACAACGATCGGTCGAGATGGGACACGATCTCATGGAAGCATACACCCCCCATGTTAATACGACGAATAGTGTGAAAGTAGTATAAAATTATACCATTAGTAAAACCCATACCGCACATTTAGAACGCCGTATAATAATTAATTTTACTAAAACCTGACAGCAAATAGTGTAGATTTTTATTCCGTGGAGTCTTTATTTTAGCCTAGAAATTATACTATTGTGGTGCCCAGCTATTAACACTATTAATATAGGTGCCTTAATAAATCGTATGGTATTGAATAGTGTTGAATATGTTTGCCTGTGTAATCAGTTATTTGAACCCAGTACTGAGTAGCTATTTTATGAACGGATATAGATAATTAGTCAGAGAATGGTTCGTAAACATACACATACTGATGCTACAACTAAGCTTTCTTTTTGCTAACTTAGCATCTGAAGTACTAACTAAAATAAAGTAGTTACATTTTGAGATTCTGCTTTCTTTTTATTTTTAGATCTACAACAGACGTAGATTATTTTATTGCAGAACACAATATTTCATACGAAGTGCTGTCGGTGGAATCAGTGGCAAAGTTTTGTAACTGGAATTAAATCAAAACGAGATTGGTTTAATACAACGCAGATGAATTGTATACTAAACTGTATATTAAGTAAGTTGTTGACAGGAATATGACGTTAAGGATGGTCCAGAATAGTTAAGATTCAACATTCTAGTGGAACTTGAATTATTTTCATACTTTTAAGGAAACCATGTATATTTTATAAGAATGTTTCACGTTCTTCTTCTCAACTTTTTATGCCACATTATTGATGCTGTCAAAATGATACACATCTGTGACAGTAAGAAAATAACAGTTATCACCGGATAGCAAAAAGTGCGAAAGAGTGAATAAATCATTTTATTATGTCATGAATAAATGAAATCTTCTAATTTTCTTAACGTAAAAACCACTTATCCGGAATCGTTCAAAACATGCGTGTCAAATTTTATATTCATGCCTGTAGCACTGCTGTAACTTTAAGGTCATTTATAATCAATATATTGATGTAAATTACAGAAAAGTGGAATGGAAAGCAACTATAATGCAAAAGTATTTATGCATGTAAAATATATATAATTATTGCTTCTGCAAATATATAAAGTGTAGCCTGGTTCTAGTAGATACTAACGTGTAATTTACATACATATATGCTATAAATTTGAGACAATCCTTATCCATTATTTATGACTAAAGAAGCATTTGCATATACATATGTAAACACAAAAGACATGGTAATGCCCATACATCTAAGTAAATATTAACAAAGGGTTATAGAAGTCTATCGTAAATTATACGTTTTATAAGCGTAGTAATTTATTTATTGATATAGATATCTATCTATATTTTTGAAAAAAGTATAACTAGTGATAGGATGAAATAAATTAGTCAATTAAGCAATAAAGTTTTGTGTATCCAGATATAATGATTTCTACTGCTCTAGAATTCTCAACCTTCCATGCAAATTGTATACATCATCATATATTGTTTTCGATAGAATTCTGCCTTAAATTTCAGATTTGCTCCCACCTAAACTCTATCTTCCACACGTGGTTGGTGGTATTTTAAGAATCAAGTTTGTCGGTAAATCTTCAGCCAGTAATATTCCAGATTAAGACTGAGTGATTGTCGAAACAGTAGTTATTACCTAGTATACCTACAGATTATTCACGGTTAGTAGTTCAGATAAAGCTTGTAATTTATTAAAAGGCATTCTACCATTTTGAACAATTTTATGAATTACTTATCCTTTATATCAATCAATTTCGTTATTCTTATGCATTTTTTCTACTCCTCAAAGAGAATTAAGCCCATATATCTATAAAATGCAAAATTGCTCCTAAGAATGCATACGCAGTACAAAACACTTTATCCACAAAAGTGTTTTCTTCTAATTCTCACACCACCTGTGGATTCAACAAGAACATTTTCCTAGCATGCTCGACAAGTGAATACCGAGGTTATTGCATTAACTGTAAAGAACAAAATGAATAACTGGAATAAAATTTCATTCAAGAATTCCATTAACAAGAACGTTAACTATCTTCAAACTGTACAAAAGTCAGTTGTACTTTATCTGAATGCGAAAGGGTTGAATATATGTACATAGATTCGCGAATTACATCTAAAGAAGAAGCATTTTACAAAATCAGTAGGTACATACTTACTTCATGTTACAATGAAATTGTAAACTGAATAACTATTTCAAGTGTTACAATACAAAAGAGTCTTTATCTTACAAAGTAGAAGTTCAGATCTTTCAGTAATTGTCAATGTTACACTTTTTAATTAAATTAAGACAATTAACGAATAATGACATTTGATATGCATTTTAAAACACCTTCATAATTGCGAAGTTAATAATATGCCAGATTGCGCAATAAGTGGAGTAGTGAATAACATTACAACACACAAATAAGTATGTCCAATTTGCGCCAAATATTTTATTTTATTCTATAGTATTTGCTTAATGACCTTTTTCGTTTTGTAATGTGAATTTCAATTCACTATTAACGTGAATTTTGCAGTGTATAGATGTAATGCACAAAATTTCATTAACACTATTATAATAAATGTTGTATCCCATGCAGAGCGAAAGTTTTCTTTGTAGTGGAAACCAGGCGCTAATGAAGCTATTGAACACCGGAGAGAGTTGATGCAGTTAAATTTTCTAAACGATTTATTACTGACTTTCGGAACGTTCCGCGTAATTGTTTAAGTGCGTTAACTATTACGGCAACGCTAATAGATACATTTTAATGCCTTAGTTTGAGCGCGTCCTCATCGTTTAAATTTATTTCAGTAAGCAACTCTGTACCACCTTCCGGTATGAAGGTCAGATTTGGGGTCACCGATTAAACGTGCTGCTTGAAAAGAGTATATTCCGTGCTGCTTAGCAGTAAAGCATAGAGAAATATAGACCATGTAATATATGGCTATTATACATGCTGCTGAATATATAATGTAGATTTAACGGAATTCGTTTTTCTAAATAATTCTTATTTACTGCTTCATCTCTATAAGAAATAGACATTGATTAGCAATTGAATACTGACATAAGTACATAGGTACATGTTCTTATATAAACTTTTTTAGAATTTATCTTTCACTTACTCACGTTAATTTTTTACATCCGGTTGAATATAATATGTATGTATGTATCAATTTGTTTCTTTTATATCACGGTACAATTTCCTCAAAGCTAAACTAAAGTCTACAACAAAAAATACATCAATAACAAAACACACGTTTATAATAAACTGCTAGTTTTCGCATTTAATATACCTATCAATACAATTATACGTATTGCAGATTGTTATATTAGGGTAAATAAAATCCAACATTATATATACGTAGTCGACTATTATCACTTATAGAAACAATTGTAAGCAGGGATAACAATATATGAGGTAATTACGCTTACAGAATATTTAACCAAAATAACTTTGATTTCGTAACTATTGAAGTGTAGATCCTGAGCATCGGAAGTAAATCTGACACAAAAAGGTGTAGGAATTATCGTTAACTAAAGTAGCTTTTTCAGTTACCAATGTTATTGCTTGGTCGCCAACAAACCGCTAAACTAGGTTAGGAAAAATGTCAAAAAATTCATCCATGATATCAAGTTCATTCAGTTCAAGTTCACGAATTTAAACGAGGTTTCAAGTCGATGGTACACAGAAACGGCCAGCCCTCCTTTAACTGCTGTTATCCCCGAAAACATTACTGCGGAAAAGAAGATGGTGGAAGAGGACAACTACATTGCCTATGCAATGATAGAGTCCAATCTGAAGATTGGATCCTCGCGGCTGTGACATAATGATTCCCAAACTCTCCTTTGATAAACCCTTCGCAAGGTTGTCTTAGATTGGGATGAGTGGAAAGAAAAACAGGAACCTGGAATCCGAACCCAGATTTGGTATGCAGACGGGTCAAAGGGAACGACAGGTTCTGGAGCAGGTGTATATGGGAAACCCTGAATCCTGAAGAATATTAGGGCAATATTATACCGTGCAGCAAACGGAAATACTAGCAATAGAAATATGTGCCCGAAGGGCACTGGAAAAAACAACCAAGGGGTCAGCTGATTCATATCTTATCGGATAGTTACTCGGCCCTAAAAACACTAGCAGCGTATCAGATAACCTCAAAGCTAGGTTGTGATTGCCTGGAAAAACCTAAAACCTCTGGCAAAACACAACAAAGTTACTTTGGTGTGGGTGCCGACGCATAAGGGCATACCAGGCAATGACGTCTCAAACAAACTGGCAAGAAGAGACTCTGCAGCTCAATTCGCTGGACCAGAACCGGGCCTGGCGATAACTAAGACTGCAATACGTGGTGCAGTAACTGAGTGGATTACAAAAGCACACCAGGTACACTGGAACAACGTTGAAAGGCAGTTACACAGCAAACGGATGATGGGACAGCCATCCCAGCAATTAGAAGCGGATGTGCTGGCTTTTGACCGAGTACAGCTTAGAACAGTGACGAGTTTGCTAACAGGACACGGCTGTCTAAGAGAATATATATATAGAATTGGAATCTTTAAAGATGAACATATCTGTAGATTATGCAATGAGGAGGAGGAAACAGCCTGCCACATTATATTTGAATGCACTGCATTGGTACAACGGAGACAGTCAATTTTGGAACTAGCTAACCAACTAACAGGTCTACCGGAAAGAGATTACCACACAGGCTATTAAACCCAGTAAAGGGGACAAACCTGTTTATGTAAAGAAACTCACTAGGCACGGAATAATACAATAGGCCATAAGCCGCGGTGTTAAGGGGATGATCCGAAAACCTGATCCGTACCCAGTGCACAAATCAAATCAAATCAAACCGTCCAGTATTCAGAAGCATTCTTAGAGAAACGATAAAATATAAATCGCTAACTAAAAGCTTTTCCGTTTTAAGTAATATTAGGTTAAAAAAATGTTTGGGTATATTAAGTAACTGCTGATTAGATAGTCAAAACACATGGAGAACCATTAATATAGGCCAAGGGACACTTATTGATAAATTCCAGCAGTCAGAATAAATAGTTCGGATATAAAATTAATCATGTCTAATCGTAAAAAGAGTCGTTCTAGCACTATAGACAAGTAGAAATTATGTCACCTAGATTACAATCTAGACATTATAATATTAGCGCTTAAAAATCCTAATCAATTTGCTTCATCAATTCATCACATTACAAATTGATCCTGCAGACAATAGGAATAAATTGTCAGAATTTTTTAACGAATAAAAAAATGACCTTCGTCGCGGAATGACGGCTTGCATAATTTCAAATTAGCATACTATTTAAAGCGTGCCGACGCAATATATCAGATACGGCAATAATGACACTACCAGCTGAGTTTATTGAACCGCTTTTTTTCCACCATAGTCGGAATAACGCAAAAACCTTGATTCTTTCGCTACAAACATAGGGTTGGCAGCATTCCAAGCAATTCCAGATTTCATGATTTTCGACTGTATTATTAATCAGTAACCATTAGATCATAAACGTATAGTAATATGAATAAGATTGCGTGTAATGTAACGAGAGTTTATAAGCTTCTTTGAAATGTTTGTGTAAAGTCAGTTCATTATTCTATAAAATTTGGCTATTGACGATGTAAACCCATTAACAATTTGAAAAACTTTATACGGGGTGTATTTGAAATAAAAGTAAAAAATATTAATTTTATTTTATTAATTATGTAGAATGTTTTTATTTATTCAATTACGACGCGAATGCTAAAATTAAAGTCTCACTTATAAATTGTAATATGTACCGCCTATGAATCGAGAATATGCTTACTTCGATCGAAGTAACGCAAGACATTGCAAAAACAGCTGTCCATGTTATAAAAACTAGGAAATAACGGTGATGTCTCAGTTTTTTTTAATAGCTTTGAAGTTTTGAGTTTAATAATATTAATGTGATTACGTATGAAAATACTATCGGAGACTACTTAATAAAGAAACTTTTATTTTAAATGTATCCAATCTATGGATCAATCGTTGTTTAAAATCATTTAAGGTCAATAAAAGTAAACTATTCTTGTGAAATAAAGATAGTTTCTTAGTTGCAACTTTTGTAGTCGTATTCGTATTCTCCTTTTTATTAAAGAATTGTTGGTTCCATATCTGCAACATCTACATACATTCAACATTCGAAATAGACAGAAAAATAAAGATATAGCCGAAAAGTATCAATGTCTGGTCAAAGAAAAGACGGAAGGAAAAATAAAAGAAGATATGTGTTTACAAGAACAATGGTACATTTTGAAAAACACAATTATGGAAGAGGCAGCAAACAAATTGCGTGCTGGATTCAGGGAATAGAGAAAAATGTAAAACTGAAAAAGGGGAAATGGAAGCAATATCTGGGAGATAAACAGAAACGAGCTTACGAGTTTGGAATAAAGATGAAAAACGGTAGTAGAGGAAACCAAAAACTTTTCTTCGAGGTGCTTAAAAAGTGCAGATATAAGAGATGAGTCGACAATGTAGCAATAAAGAACGTAAATGGACAAATACCTATACACGACGAAAGAAATATCATTGAAAGTTGGAAATAACAATTTGAAAATCTGTTGGTGTCTGGGCGAACGTTTGAGGAAGAAAGAGAAGAGCATAAAGCAAGGAGTCGTAATATTGATGCAACTGAACAAGACGAAGGAATATCATCTGACGAATTAATAAAGGAGCTAAGGTAGTTAAAGAATGATAAATCGCCTTGAGATGACAAAATAACGTCTGAAATTATTAAAAACATGGGTCACAGTGGAAAGAATCCATTATTAAAATATCTAATAAAGCCTGGAAGGAAGAAGAAGCTCCTGATGATTGGTCTTGGGGGTTTTACACGGGGGAATTACAAGAAACAAAGCTAAAACTAAAGTAATGGCAATCACTAAAGAGAAACAAAGAATGAACATAAGGATAAAAGAAACAAAAATTGAACAATTATCCTCCTACCAATAACTCGGAGTAACTATACTACCTACTATCTTCAAAACGACTTATGAACCAATTCTTGTATATGGCTGTGAAACTTGGGTCTTAACTGAAGATGAGAAGGGTAAAGTGCAGGCAACTGAAATGAAGTACTTAAGAAGAGCGAAACGTGTGAATATAAAGGACAAAATACGTAATAATACAATTAATTAGACAAAACCTGAACATAGAACTAATTTTACATTTCATCGAAAAAAGACAACATGGATGATGAGGACATTTACAAAGACTGGACGGAAAATCGCAAGTAAAAATGGGAGTCCAAATCATGAATGACGAGGAAGAGAGGAAGATCCAGAGAGACAGGGGACAGATTGGTTGGAAAAACCTGGGATAGAGAGGGAAAACATGGCAGAAAGCTAAGGAACTTGCAGCTAAAAGAAAAATCTGGAAAGCCTTCATAAACCATTGAAATGTTACACCCCTAAGGGTACACGAAGATTTTTTTTGTTATATAGGTATGTATGTACATATAACCAAACTATACTGTGCATGAGAAACGGGCTAACTAAAGCATAGTAGTTAGGAATTAGTATAGTATAATATAGGAATTAGTAGTAGTTAGGAATTAGTATAGTATAGTATAGGAATTATTGAGTAACACAAAATAGGAACTAGGTCATCAGTACCAAACATTAAGATAACGTAACCAAACGGCCAACATTGGAGAATGGAATTACGAATTATACATCGGTCTCAAAAAGATTTGGGAGCAAAACTTGACCAGATCAGATAGCGTTTCAGTACAGAATTTTACGGAGAAAATTTCTGACCTAAGTTTTTATCTGTTATTTAAAACAGATCAACGTATAGAATTTCCCGATATCAATGAAGAGATTTTAGTATTGCCAATTAGGATTATACATATATCGGTAGCCAAGAATTAAACTAAGTGATAAATAAAGTTATTGGGACTGCGCTCAGAATTATCTTTCCAGAAATAAAATAGAAGAAAATGAAACTTACGGGAATATATCTACATATTTACATACAGTTGATTATAATGCAGTAAAAACTGGGAGGCAAACCAAAATTAGTATCAGAAAGGGGCACACTATGCGTGGTATTCACCAGACATTTCTCTATTTTCATCGATTTCATGAATCCATATTTTTCTTTTTTTGGGTACTGCATTGCAACAAGTTACATTCCCAGCGCATTCTTCTATTTCTTCTTCGAATTCGTCTAACGAGCTGGACACCATGCAGTATTTGACATATTATGATAATATTTTTGTCATAACGCGTCATATATACTATGTCTGATGCATCAGAACAATGTGTTCACGATGCGTCACAACACATCGCATCACAACACGACACAACACAACACATCAGAACAATGTGTTTCTGCCTTAACACTCTTCAACTCACAAATCACAAAACAAAAAACCAGTGTCTTTAGTTCTGCACCAATAAATTACAGAGAATGTTTTCATCAGAAATTGGAAAGAATAGCACTAGTTATTGAAGGACAGAGAAAGAAGAAACACTTGTATTACTTTTGAAACATACTGTACAACCTCTCAATAGTTCTTTATTGATATTTCAAAGTGTCGATTATGTAAGTTTCAATTATATTCATTATGAACATACCGTTAATTTAATTGCTTGTACAACATAATACAACTTTGACAGATATATACTATATTCCAAACTATTATACTTGGAAACTCCTTTCATCGTTACAGGTGGCTTACCATATCTTCTACCTCTTCAAATTTATTAAACACTATTCACTATTCATGCTAAGAGGCGAGTAGGCGCCAGTCATGTTGAACATACAATTTATATTCACCTGCTTCTTAAAAAACTGTCATTATAAGTTGTGAGTAAATACAAACATTACAATGATGTTAATCATACATGTTGTGCATATCAGTGACATAAAATCTCCTGTTTGTTACGAATACATAATCAGTTATTACGTTTACATTTGTAATGACGTATACGTGTGTGTTTTTACTGTCTGCGTTGCAAACTAACTGTGAAATGACGTTTATATCTCTATAACTCTATACTGTATACATATGTACAACAAGGAACTGTGATCCATTAGACAATGTTGTGAATTAAAAATGAGATATTACAGAGCCTGCCGTAATGACACACTTGTTACATGCATTTACGGTAAGTATAGACTAAGGAAAAACGATGTTCCCGGAGTATATATACATACAAGTAATTTATTTCGTATGTTGTACATATAGTATAGATTAGATCTCCCAACATTCAACAAAATACCTACGCAAAAAATGTATCCACTCCTTTTGCCAGTCTACCCCAGATATCTTGCATACTCCCAGTGATTCGTTAATAATTTAATGAGTAAAATCTGTTAAGCTTGATATTGTTTTCTGAGGAGATGTGATTTAATTTAAATTCCGAAAATATGCAAATATGGGGAATAATCGGACTTTCTTGTAGTATTTCTAATAAAAATTGGTTTTTAGATTGCGGTAGTGTCGTATTTGATAAGCTATTAACATATTACTGAGAAAAGATGTAGCTATATTCTTAAGCTTTATATCTTAAAATTAGTTGCGCACTACTACTACTATAATTACTATACACTAATACTATATTTTTTTGCATTTTTAACATCTGCTTAATTCTGCGAGCCTTTTCATATAGGGTTTGCAGGATCTATACCGAGTTTTTCAATAGTTATAACCATTTTTGCGTCCAAAATAAAGTGTATTCAGAAAGTTAGTTCCGGCAAGAAAAAAAATTTACGATGTTTTTCGCTCCGTTACATAGTTTGGCTACGTCTTCTATTTTGTTGGTTCGATAATTGAACAAAAAGAAAATTTCTGCATACAGGTGAGTCAAAAGTCGGGTGATTAATTTTCTCAACATATTTAAATGGAACACCCAATATTTTTCATAACGCTTCGATAGATATTTATTGGCGCTTTCCTTTTTCTTAACCATTTCCTATACTTAACTCTTTGGATTTAGAAGATATTTCGCATTTGAAATAAAAAATTCATTTCTTTTTAAATTTTATGAATTAAAAAGTTACACGCTTTGCCAGAAAAGGAAAAGCATAGTAAACAAAATTGTCAAAATATTGTCCCATTAACTCAACACAGTGTTGCAGTCATAGTTCAAACGATCGACTAACATTTCTGCATTAAT
>SMLS01021128.1:0-11033 GCA_004785975.1 Popillia japonica | reverse complement strand
ATATTATCGCCTGAAGATTATTTAAAAACCCTAAAACGTAACAATAGCTACGGCGGTAAGTTATTTTACCTTGACTGACAATCAAATGCGGTGTTCTTATTAGTAATTAATTATTTGATAATCATTTGGTCATTAATGAAATTAAGGGTTGTTATGGTAGCCTTACTTTGATAAACTTTATTACATACTTTATTCTTAAACTAGTGTGTAGGGGCCTTCTATTAAAATTTAAAATTTCAATATTAAAATTATTCCATTATCCATTTACACTGTACGGCTCAACGTCATATTTCATATCAACATACTTGACCGGGTTATCCTTCTCAAGCAGCAAATTCTACTTCTGTTTCATAACTCACATTAGGAACGTTACAATCACAGAATGTAGGACGCCATAGATTATTAAAAATATAAAGTTTTCATAAAATCTACGTAATTTGGTCAAGTCCCAATTTAAACGAACAAAGTGCCTAACTCATTGAAATTATTCTGAATGGCTTATAAACCACGCTAGATTTGTAATCTGGAATGAGAAAGACGCTTACTTTGAATTTCTTGCAACTTCAAAAGATCGAAATGTGATGATTCGAAATGAAAAATTAAATGTTCTTCATTTATGGTAACGTGGTATTTCTCTTCTCTTCTTCTTTCAATTTCCGTCTACCTGACACATATACATACATAACTCCTATATGTATGTATATTGATGTCTATACTGTACCTAGTATAGATGTTTAAAAATACTCTTGTTAAGAATTAAAGCTATATTGTAGGAGCCAACAATATTAATATAAACTTAATACAATGGATGTTACCTGACTCACTGTTTGCCTTAACAGACTGCCAGAACATAATGATGTAGCGAGTCTTGTAAATTTCGTCGTATTGGTATTTTACCAGTAATGAGTAACTTGTAAGAAAAAATAATGTATTAAAGTGATGGATGATTTGATTGAAACCCGAGACACAAATAAATTAATGTTGCAGATGCTTTTGAATTTTAGCAAGACATGTGGCGCTATTAATCCATGCCACATTCATCCAAATCGAATCCGATTTAGCGCTCACGTACAAGAAGTATTACAGGATTTCACGTGTCTACACTACATAGGTTGGGATGCTGCAGATGGTTGCTGTTCACTGAACTTAATCGGCTGAATTAAAATAATCGTATATTACTTCTCTGAGTAGTATAATGAAACGCATCGGAACCACTCCTTGAGATTTTCGTAATCTTTACTTGAGTTTGTCTAATTTTCAAAACAGTTGTCATACATAAGCAGTGCGCGTTCTAAGCAAACAAATTTGGAATATTTACGGCATATTTTTAGAGTTGTACCTAATCATAAAATAAAACAGTAGATGAATTCGAAAGTTGCTTGGCGTTTCAATACATTTTTCACAAAAGCAATAACCACCTGCATACGTGAAATTTAATTATTAAAGCAGTTATTCCAACCTTTAGTAGACACAGTCAAAATTGCTATTTTGATGTCAACTAGTGCTTGTTCTAGCGAAGTCTTGACTATGCATTCCATGTAAAACTGTCGACGAGGTCGAGAGTACAGGGAAGATAATAATGGCATACTTTGCTACATCAAAAGTTTAATTGTCTTTCAAGTTGTGTGTGAGCTTACATTGTCATGATGCAGAATGATTCGTTGTTACAGCTGGTTAGAGTTTGCTATAGTACCCAGGGAAGATACTAAAAGTAAGCAAAAGCTTTTCGTTAAGATAATTAAAAAAGTAAGAAAAAACTAACACGCATGCGCAGTATAACCATGCACAAATGGACGGAACATTTAAAGAATTATTAACAGCGGAAGAGGGGTAAGTAATAATAAACTGTGGAAAAAGAGAGTATGCAGACACATACGAGAAAAAACTGGGGAAGGGCTAACAGAAGCTCAGCAAAAATTACAAATTGGTAAAGCATCTGGCCAAGATAAAATAACGACTAAAGCAATGAAATATTTTGGACAAATGGGGAAGGAAATAATAAATCGTAAATAAAGTGTGGTGTACAGAAAGTGGTACAAGTGAACATGTAACAATAAAAATATAATTTTATAAAGTACGAGAATAAAACTGTACAAATGCGATATGAAAAGCTTAGGCTTCCAGCAAATACATACTACTACTAGAATCTTAAAGCGGTTTTAAAACGGCGAAAGTGCTTGGCACAACTTATCCACGATCACGCAGGTAATTGAAAAAAAGCAAAGAAATGGAAAGTACCAACTCTTTGTACTGGAACGGGTGCAAAGATGAACAGAATAATTTCAAGTCCGTATGTTACTATGGAAAATCTGGTAACTTTCGAGAATATGTAGCCCTAGACTTCCATAATCCATGAAGGATTAAGCCAAGGAAAATTGTTAACATCGTACAGGCAGTAGCTGATAGTAGAAACCGCGCCAAGAATAAACATTGTCTTCCTTAAACCATAAATATTAAAAAAAATCGTTTGTACCCTCTCAACAGCTAATTTATGAAAAGGGAGCTGTTCTAGATAAAAAATCCCAAAATCCTCATTGTAGAATATATAGTGATGTCTCTATGCTTGCTACAAATGTCGCAACGACGTTCTTAGGTATTTATATTGTGCCAAGGAATAACAATTTTATGTATGTTTATGGTTTTTAAAATAATACGCTTTTAATATTATGTTGACGATAATTTAGGATCACTACCAAATATGTAGAATATCGCCTGTTATTTTTTTATATAAAGGCACATGACCAGAAATAGAAGAACGTGTCTATGCTGATGATGTAGTAATTATCACATCAAATATAAAGGACAATTCATCATAATAAATTGAGGTCAACACGAACCGTTTCTGTTTTAATATATTATAAATTATATATAGTACTTGTTTTCAAGTTTTTGATGGTTTTCGTTAAAATATGCACTTTACAATCATACTGCATTCTATATTTATCACAGAAATATCAGAACAGTTCATAATATTTATCAGGAAGCTGTTAGGCTTTGTAGTAGCGCAAATTACTGTACATATAATACGTTAAAACCCATTTGTTACATGCTAAGTAGGATAAATTTCATCTAGAATGAAAAACTTCATGATCTGATGTTTCAAATCTACAAATTAGAGATAAGAGATAATCTAAATGTAATACATGATAGCTATATATGAGAGAGCAAGACGGGCGATAAGTGAAATAATTGTCTTAGCAATTGATGTAGTAACAAAATTTTGTGTCTAATCTGATGCTCGACAAACTATTTAGTCTAACCTAATAATAAGATAACATTTGAGTGTCTGCATGTGTGTGAGTGTATAATATATTGTAAAATATATAATTGTCATTATGCGCACGACCCTTGAGTATGCCATCGGTTGACAAATTTATGCTGTTTCTATGTATTGTACTTATTCTGTGCATATCGTTGTTGCTATTGAATCGAACGCAAATAGATAAGAAATTAAGTGAGGAAAGAATTGTTGACTTGTGTTTCTAACTATAAAGTCCAGTAGTTAATCGACGTATGTCAGGATTACATACAGTAATTTCTAGGCTTTATGTTAATTCCATAAGCCGAAGTGTTGTAGTATATACCAAGGGATGTAATAGATTTAGATAGTACTTATTAGTTATTTGTGGTTTTTGTGCAAATTTTATGGATATAGTCATTTATAGCTTTCAATACATATAAGGTAAGAAATTGTACAAAATTAGTAAGATATTTTATTGTATGTATTTTTCTGACCTTTAAATAGTTATCTATTTTTCAGATATTTTTTCACTTTTCGGTCAAATCAAACTCTATTCGATTAAAATCAATTTATTCCAGAACCTATATAGAAATTATTAGCCTTTCGTTACAAACAAATTGAAATTTATAATTATACGAATAACATTTTCAAAATCAAAGTTATGTCGTAATTCTTTAGAATACTTAGACAAACCAGCTTTTACGGCACTTGGAAGAAAATAATGCTATAACTTCTTTTAAGAATTAAATGTCCCTAAATCTACTTTCCCAAAATTATACTTAAGAATGAAATTAACACATAAGTACGTGATGGTATTATTTAATCAATATTAAGGATATACCTATAATATAAACACTTCCTGAATGAGAATGTAAATACTAGCATAAATTGTGTTAATTGTTACTAAATGTGATTTTTTTACTATTCATTTGCGGATGATACAAGCCAAATACATATTACTCATATTTTCTTTCGCACCTTAAATATGTGCATTATCCTAAAGTGAAATACCTTAATGTTTGTATGACTATAATATGTATATCCTATAGTGGGATTTAGTTTTGCTACCAATTCTATTCTTTAGTATATGTATTTTTTTACCTTTATGTACGTATGTTATTTTCCAGATATTTTTCCACTTGTAGGTCAATTCAAACACTATTAATTCGACTAACGATCAATCTATTCCAGATTATACTCTTTGATAGATCATCCTTATGTATGTTTTTACATACGCTTTTTAATCAATAATAAGTACCTGTGAAATTATCGGTATCTAACACTAAGATAAGTGGGTGGTCTTATTTGTAAAAGTTTCTCTTTTCTTGTTATCAATAGCAATAATTGCAGTGGAATCAAATATTGCAACACATCACCTGAATATAGAACTGCTCATGATGCAATCTGAAGATATTCCACTATGCCTTATTGAAAAATGGAACCTATCTGGGGGATGTTGTCCAATATGTAGTAAGAGTTTATTATGCTACATGCGGAAGTCTTGCACTATCGCTAAAAATGTAAACTTTCCTTTTTTGGGTGATTTTTCTATTATATTTGCTTTTACGGTGTTTCAAAGCAGAGTGTTTTGATGCACAATTAGCTACTGTATATGCTCTAAAATCATTATCATGTCAGGAGATAGTTAAGCGTTAAAGAGACCCATTACTTTTGCTGTTACTGGGAAATTACTTTTCCTTTTTTAAACCAAATATAGGCGCTTCCTTGCAGTTAATATTAGTTTCAATTTTGTTCTTAACTTTTTTTACTAGATATTAGAAATTTTAGTATTTGTGTACAATTCTTAATACTGTTAGAATATTTACATATATTATTATCTTTCATTACTTATCTTTGATTTCTATCTTTCCACTTTTAAATCAACAAACCAACCATAAAATTTAAAATCGATTTCTTGCAGAATACCTATGTACATACACAAAATGTGTTTTCGTTTCAAACTTTGTCAGTGGAACAAATTGAGAAATAATTGAAAACTAATGTCAACGCATACTATAATTTCTGTCAACAAAAATATTTACAATCTAACAAATCATTGATAACAGTCAATTAAACCGTCTTGTTTTCACTAGAGAAATTAATGCTTCGACATGCTCACAAAGCTTCCATGAAGTCACTCATGACCTTATTTTTCGCAAAAATTTTAACGAAATAATCATTTACTATAATTTCATATTTATTAAATATACAGGGTGAACCATATACAAGTAATAACATTATTTCAGTTTTAATTGAAGCTGTATATTATCTCTGTTTTAGAATCTATTTAATTTAATAATTATTCAATTAAACTATTAAATGACATTCAGAAATCATAAAATCCGAAAAGTAAACAATAATCAAATAATAATAACGTATTAAAGCAAAGGTTTAAATTGTTACCAGTACTCTCGTTCTTTGAGTGCTCTTTGTTAGCTGAAGAACGCTGCATCTGGGAATTTTCTACAATAGCAACTATGTAGTTTGTGTTGTCCGGAGTATTTGGATACTCGCTGTCTGAAAAAAGATGGATTAAATCCAAACTCAAAAAAGTTATGCTTCAATAATTTAATTGCCAATGATATTTGCTTATACATATATAATATTTTTATTTACATTGGGTACGCTAATAATCCATTCAACGCCAGAAATCTAGTATGACTGAAATTTGTCAAGGCATATTTTAGATAGTGATGAAAGAACATTTCTATGAAACTAACAGCCCTAACTACCACATAGCTACTTTGGCAAACGGTCATCGGACTACTTAATGGGACCTAAAGCCATCCTAATTAAAATTTGCCAATTTTCTCACTTTGAAAGAAAACTGTATACTATAGCTATTAAGTAGTAAGACTGAACCAATGCTACCCAACTAGTAATAAAAAGTTCTATACTCTGTTTTTTAATTCCGAAGAGTAAAAGACCCACTTACACCGGAAAGTTTTTGCCGTTAGGTTTTTGGAGGGAAATTTAAAAAATATTGTGAAAATTAATGGATTTATTAACTCACATATAATTATATTAATGGCAAAGAAAATTAATCCAGTATGGCATTTACATATATATATTTCTTTAAGAGTGTTGATAAATGTTGGAAATTACTTAGAAAATTATGATGTATAATTCAGAACCAATACATCTAATTAAATCAGCTGTCATAAAAATATGGTGATCTCTTAGGTTTATATATTTTTTTTAAGTTATCACGGTCTACAAACAGCCAAAGACGACTCAACGTTTTGGCAGTGCAGTTTTAAATTACTTACTCCTACGAATTAAAAATTGGAGTATAGAATGTACCAATTTGCTTAGGAATACCATTCACTCCCTAACATTCAATTTAAATTTGAAGATGCAGTTCTAGTATACTTTATATATCTTTGTTATCTTTTTTTTATCGAATATGCGATGAGAAACAGACAATCCATTTAGTACTCAATAGTAAATATTAAACTTACAACGAGTTGCTCACAACTGCTACCGAATCAGCTATAATATATCCGAATGACTGGAATAAATATAGGTAAAGTGTACAATTACACAAACATAATAGATAGGTACGTTTTGACATGAAGTAGTGGGCTTAGTAGTCACTTGACATATGTATACATAAACATAGATTTGGTTGGTTTCTTATTTACTGTAACATTGTAACACTATTGAGTGGATGTAACAAATGACTAAATCAATTATACAAAAACATTTAAAATACAAATGATTCTCACCAGACGAATACTAAACATATATGTATGTACATATGTAGTAGATAATTTTTTTTATCTAAGAGTAGATAATCAGTAATTGGCTACTGATTGAATTCAAATAGCGTTATATCACGTATAGAATTTTTTATTTTCGGTGCTAACCTTGAGATCTGGACAGTTTTGTCTACGTTTGATAATAACTTTTACATGGAAATAATAATGAACGTTGCAGTGTTAACAAATCAGAGTGCATTGCAACGGTAGTCCTGTAAATTACTTATGGAAAAATGGCTAACGTTGTTTTAAACATGTTTGGAAAATGCAAGGCCAGTACATATTTTTAATACATACATACATAGATAGCCACTAGGCTACTGTGCCATTCTGATCATTTCTGTTCATACTACTTATTGTATGTACCTCTGTAAAAATCTGTATACAGAGTGTTTGTTCAGTTTTTACATTTTTTTTACCAGAAGATAGATGCAGATAAGGGCGATATACCAATAATGGCATTTTGACATCGTGTAATAACCGAGATATTAAAATTCAAAATAGCAAACTTTAATGTGGGTTAAACGTAGGACCAGCTTGTTTGAGAACTTGTACTACGTTTTATTATCGTCGCATGTAATGTTATAATGCACTATAAGCAAAAGTATGTTTATACTGTTTGTGATGACTATCCTGTGAGGTCATACGCCATTCAAAAAGTTTAATGTTATTGAGAGGCGCTATTGATAAATACCTAAACAGAGGAATATCGGAACGACTGCCTTAGTATTGTTTACTATTAGATAGGTGATTGACACGTAAAAACACTTCGAAAATACATACATAGTATTCGGGCGGTCAAAACTTCGAACAGCTGTTATAAGGTCGGTAAAAATACTGTGTTTCTCAATAGGTGGGTACACGTGTATATCTCGGTTAATACATTATGTATACATGCAATTTTTTGTACAACGCTTTTATTTTACGAATACTGTCTCGTGCTAAAAAAATGTAAAAACTGAACAAACACCCTGTATAAACGCAATTTTTTGGTCTTTATTTTCCGAATTCTTTGAACAAAGAATATTTCCCGATACTGTTAAACATTCCATTGCAATACTATTATATAAGCAAAATGGCCAAAATAAGCTGAAAATGGTCGTACTATGGCATTGACGCCAGTTGTTCCAAAAGTGTTCGAAAAAGCACACAAGGTTTCTGGATTATCGTGTAGTAGTAAGTAATCGTTCTTCAACAAAAGATAAAATCACGTCGCAACTGAGAAGAAAAGTGTGTTAAGAGTATCTTCATTTTCTAAGTGGTTTTGCACCCCATTGATAACATTCCACTGTCTTGAATAATCTACTGGAAGAAGCTCATGGAAACATTGCAGCTTGTATGCATGATATAGAAGTGTGAGTTTCTCTGTGGAATAAGTTGACCGACACTATCAGCCTCTCGAGTAACTGTAAAGAATTTCTCCAAGTATTGTAAAAGGCTTTATAGTCACTCATTCAGGATATTCTCCTTGAAAAACAATGATCCATTCTGGAATTGAATATTGCCACTTGCATTTACTTTCGCACGTTTACGGAAGCAACATAATAATAGTTGAGTGTAGGCTTTCACGACCGTAATCCATAGTAGGTATGTTTTTTCGGGTCTTGTCGCGTAGGTAACTATTCACTGTCTTGACGTTTTCTAAAGACTGCTAAAGTCTTTAGAAAACTTCTGAAGAAGCTGATAGCACAATCAGCGAAACGTCAAGACAGTGAATAGTTACCTACGCGACAAGACCCGAAAAAACATACCTGCAACATAATAATGTTTGCTTTCTGATCTGTACTGAAAACCATTTTACATACGTATTCCATGCTTTACATTATTTGTTCTTCTTCCTCTTTCTTTCCATGCAAAGTAAAGCAAATATTTATGTGTAGAAAACGTGTAAATTTATGAAACCTATATTAGAAGATAGCGTACGCAGTTTAGGTATCGGCCGCTCGCAGGCGGTCACACGGTATATACGATTACCTTTAAATAGGTATTGAACTACGCGAAGTTGAAAACCACGTAGAAATGTGTAACTGAAAATGAAAAAAGTTATTTTCAGATTTTAGGGTTCAAAATCTAGTTAAAGTCGGTCAATTTGTTTGTCTTAAAACGCAGCTGGCTGGTACTTGCACGAGACCAACACAGAGAGACTTATATATGTAGACAATCAAAAAACCTTAAAATACCCGAACGTGTTAAGGTGCTTAATGCCTATTTATACACAAATTTTGACCATTGCTGCTTTTCTTTAGCGAGTTCCATAGCTTTATTCCAGTATAGTCCTGGGTCCTTCAGCATTTGGTCTGCTCCTACACTTTTTCTCCTTTGATCGCATTTGCCATATTCTTTTTACTTGCCTCTGACTCCCCATTCTGGCCACGTGATCAAACCACCTGAGTTGCCGTCTTTCCAACCAAAGAGACTTGAACATAAATATTAGAATTCAGAACTAGGTCGGCAGTTGAGTAACTTACAGCGTTGTTAATTTTATCATGTCAGCTTATTAGTCGTACGGCTGACCTTGCTATGGTGAAGTATTTTTATGAATACTAGATTTTAGCTATTTCTTAAAAATCTTTTTCTGAAATTTGTGGTGGTCCTGAGAAGAATCGAACTAGGAGAAACCGGACAAAATATTTAGAAAAGATGTTTCAAGTGTCCACCATGAGCAGTAATACGGCGATTAATGCGGCGACGAAATTTGTTATGTACCCACGTAAAATTCGGCATGTTGTTGCAAATGCGTTAGGCTGCAACAAAAATGGGAACTCGCAGAGCTTTGGCATTTTCAATATCGGGACGGCAATCATACACTAAATTTTGTATCCTCGCAAAAAAGGTCTAATGGATTTAGATCTGGACTACGAGCTGGCCAAGGAATGTGAGTTCCACGTCCAACCTAACGTGGGAAAATTGTGTTTAAAAATGCTTGAACAGGTCTACTACTATGCGCCAGCGCTCCGTAGTGTATACATAAATCGTAATTATTGCTGTCTTAGCGCCAATAGAATGTTATCCAAATATTCAGGTCATGTATCTCGGAGAAACTTGAAATACAAGTCTGCATTTGTTGTTCACATGCGGCCCAAGTAATTGGTCGTTGCCCCAACATCTACATATCCTAACTCGCGAGGAGCCGTACTGTATCTATATAGTGGGGAGTTTCGTATGCCTAATGGTGGTTGTGATAATTCAAAATAGCATCTTTGGAAATCGTAGCTTCGCTTCGTCACTAAAGCGAAATGTGGCTGTTGAACTTCACTACGCACCATTCGCAGAAGGCAACCCTGCGGGGAAATTCCAGCTCCGTTAAAGTCTGCTTTACAGTTCGCCATTTTTCTTGGGTGCAAAAAAATTGCATGCAATAGAAATTGTACGCATGCGCATTCCATCAATTTAGATTAGCTGACACATTGCACGCAAGACGCAATTTTGGTATTCTTTATGGTGATTTTATTTTTTGTCAAAATAATTGCACCGTATTGCGCATAGAATTGCTAACTGTAAAACGGTGTTAAAACCGTGCAATTATTGCGTGCAATTTCTATTGCGCTCAATTTTAATTGCATGCAAGAAAAATTGCAAACTGTAAAGCGGCCTGAACCTTTGCACGCGTTTGATATGGTACGGATGAAGTAAATTCGTTTTCAAAATTTGATGCACGGTAGTTTGAGACACCTTTACTTGCTAGGTTTGTTGTGCTTGCACGATGTTTAGAACTTGCTTGCTTGAAGCACTCAGTGTTTTTTAAGGTCGCGACCTTCATAACGTGGAATTATTGCACCTGTATTCTGAACCCGATATACGGTGCTTTCATTTAATATCAAAATCCATGTGACCTCTTTTAGATATGCAACCCATTTAACAGTACGGTTATATTTAAAAATAAAATTCCTGCAGACATTTTTATTTACATATTGAAAATTTAAATTTTACAGGTTAGGCTTATATTGTAAATAAGTATTTTTATGACCTTTTAACTTATCTTAATATCCAGATAGTTTTTCCACTTGTTAGGTCAATGATAACAGTTGCAA
>ML214447.1:6737-39402 GCA_004785975.1 Popillia japonica | reverse complement strand
CGCTGGGAGTTCTTCGGATATTTCCGCGTAGCTTTAATACAACGAGGACAATTCGCAACGCCAGCCCAATGTTCAGGAGGTTGGAATACGAGGAACGGCCGATAAATTTTAAGTTTTTAAGTTAATTATATTTGCGACTTTTGCGAGGAAATTACCTATTTTAATAAAACACGTAATAATTAATATTTCTTTATATATTGTCAAAATTTTTGGGAGGTCATTGACCAAATGACCCTATGGACAAGCCGCCACTGGTAGAGTGCAAGGTAAGTGTGTATACTGTAATCATGTGTTTGAATCCTCTGTGGGTTTATCTTTGAACCGTCGCTCTATTTTGTTTGTTTTAATAAAGCCCTGGGCGAGAAGCGAGTGACCCGTTGTGACTATCCTTTTTGAATGAGACTTCTTTGAATGTGCATTGATGGACATGGCGTATAGCTAAATCCAATAATAATATCTAATCTAGTCAATAAACGGTAGGACAAATTGGCCTAATTGATCTGTTGGCCTAAATGGTCGATTGGGTTAAATGGTCTGTTGGTCACCCTGGTCCACCGGTGGCTGGTCCGACCAAACTCGTAGAGTTTGTTGGACCAGCTAGTAATCTCTAATCTACTCAGTAAACGGTAGGACAAATTGGCCTAAATGATCTGTTGGCCTAAATAGTCGGTTGGCCTAAATGGTCGGTTGGAGTAAATGGTCTGTTGGTCGCCCTGGTCCACCGGTGGCTGGTCCGACCAAACGCGAAGAGTTTGGTGTACCAGCTAGTAATATCTAATCTAGTCACTAAACGGTACGATACATTCATCTACAAAGCACCGTACAAAATCTTTACATGCAAAGATATTTTTCACAAAAGTCTTCCCTTTAATGACAAAACCGGCATAGTGACAGAAGCGCAGGCTATACCGCTAGAAACCGGACATAACCAAAGTGGGCGATAATACAACTTATTCAGAACAGTAACTGTACAAAACGCTCACTGAAATTTGTTTTACAAAAACAAAACAAAACTGTTTTTAAAAAAATAAGGTGGGAGAAAACGTCCTTGGAATAATACTTTTGATGATGCCACCAAAACCATAAAACGCCATGAATCTGCAAGGACTTTATACTGATTTTGGAGATGAAGCCACAAGTGTGTTACATAAAAAAGCAGTTAAGTTAGGAAGAATTTACCTGATTTATTTGGACCTTCATCTTCAGGATTTTGGGCGTATCCCAAACCGTAATCCGGAGCATCGTCGCTGAAAAGCTGTAGAAAAAAAGACATTTCAAAACGGTTTACTTTTTGAATGTCAAAGCCGAAGCTTGAACTTTACCCCCAGTAAGGCGTTGGCATCCAAGGTGTTACATCCATGTAGGATATCCTTTAATTGGTCAATTTCACCGTGCGTCTTCTCGACATGATTATCCAGATCTTCTCTGCAACCATTAGTAGTTTGTGAGCTAAATGATTTTAAAGTTCTCTTCAAAAACAAAAACGTATAAAAAAGAAGAACTTACAGTGAATTAATCCTGTTATATTCGACCTTAGCGACCGATAGATTGCTGTTGGAAGCGTCCTTTTTAGTTTGCTTGTTGTTGTCCTTTATTAGTTCAGAGTTGTAGCTACCGTTGATTAGGTTCGTTAAGAAGGTATCGGGAGCATTTGAGTTTAGGAAAATCTTTTCATTATTCGAGTATAGATCGTCAGGATCGTTCAGGTTTTCCAAGTCTTCCTCCTCGTTTACGTTCGAAGGCGCTTCTTCGGGCAAAACGTCACTTGGTAGTTCGCTGTCAGAAAGTAATTCGTCAACTAACGGATTGGATTCCTCGTTCACGACCTTCAAAAAGAAATCGACCAGTAATAGTAGCGCGCAAAAAGAATGGTGACGATAATGGCTGTTCTACTGTAATTCGTACTAGGCACGTTATCTACGATAAAACTGTGCAATTTTTTATTTTCAAGGAACCGTTTCTCTATATGTGTGTATCTACACATCTATTTAATTCCGGGTTCACTACCTCATCTCTAATGCAATAAAACGTAATGTAATATATACACGACTTACAAGGACGTACTCCGGAGAATCCACATTGATATCATTCAGTTCCATGTTACAAACTTCTTTCAGCAATTCAGATGATTTCTTCCGATTACTTACTGATTGGGAACTCTATAAAAAGTAAATTAAATGCTCTCACCTTCTCTCAAACATTCTAGTACAGGTTGTTGATGAGAGAATTAAACAAAAATATATCTCACGATCAACATATTTTTGCCGGAATTACGTCGTTTCATGCATAGTTACATATTTAGTTATTGCTGTTTCGTTGTGATAACAACTAACTTCCGTCGCAATAGAAAAAACACATTAATAAATTAGATAAATAACAAGAAAAACTTACATCGCTTTGCAAAAATTCATTTCGGTCATCTTCGAACAATTTTTCAGGAACAGTTTCGCTATTATCTAGCTCGTGAATGGTTGGTCCCTCCTTAGATGGTTCTCTTCTTTTCTCCTTCTTGCCATCCGGGCATTCGCTCAACATCAAAGGAAAATGACGTTTAACTCCTAAACCGCCCATTCTAGTACTTGGCTGCACAATCGTAACAAGAAACTGTATCAATTTATTCACAATTTGCTGTTGTTTCATATGCTTCTGTCGGAGCATGGCAAGTTCCCTCCATAAAACCGCATTCTCCTGTTTCATTGAAGATAATTGTGAATCGACGCTAGCCTGTCTACCGCGAAGATGTTTCACGTCGCTCAACACTCTTGACAAATCATCCGATTTAACATTTTGTAACAGACTGCTGCCAGGTACTTTTGTTCCAGTTACCTATATGTAAATTAATTATTACACCTACTTAGATAAAATAGAAAAGAACTTACTTTACGCTTAATGAGTTTCAATAAATCAGGTTGGTCCTTCTGAAAATATGGATGGAAAAATTTAATTTCATCTTTTTCAACGTCCATGGTATTATTGTCAACAGTAGACATCTTGTGGAACCCATCTGATAGAAATAATAACATGTATATTACTCGGGTATAACATTCAAGCAAAAATACTACTTACACATATTTAACTGTCTTACGAAGCTGCTCATATTATTATGTTTGTAGTAGACCGGTAGGAGTTCATACCAAAATTGTGCCTGATTTTGTATAATAAAGCTTTTTCCACCCTGAAAACGTGAAGGAATGGAATCGATAACGAATTCAAACGAACGTCAATGGTATTGACAAATATGGTTAAAAGATGTAACACACATTTGATGACAAATTACATACCGTGCCCCATGATATTAAATGATCTGTCGTCGGATCATTTACCATCCGCCACAATTTACTAAGAAATGCTGGCACGTTAACTGCATTCTCTGATAGAGGCTGCATTTTCTTTAATCTCAAGTTTTGGTGTAAATATATCACAAACGCACGTTAATTCTGACGTTTATCACTTAAAATTACTGTCCGTATAGTGTAAAACAAAACATCTGACACCATATTTTTACTGAAATAGTGTATTATCGAGAACGCAACGAAGTTAGTAACACAAACTTTGAGATTTCTAAAATTGTTATTATGGCACGTTTTAAACCAGTTTAAACGTTTAAATTATGTAATAATTTTGAATAAATTCTAAGGCATTAGATAAAATATTTTCTTAAGTTTGATATACTGAAAATTTACTTTCATTCATTGGAAAGTAATAAAATATTTTTCACAGTTGGTGACTTCGACCTACTGTCATAATACTTTTGCTGATAAAACAGGTTACGACTTACGAATCTTAACCTAAATAACGTCAAGGGGAGGGGGTCCTTGCTTTCAATAACATTTCCACAATCTGATGGAATGATGCAACGTAAGGAACAATTAGGAAACTGCAAAATAACGGCGCAATGGGTGGTAGATTGGTGGCCTTGAGGCCAGTTAGGGGGTGTCCCCTATTCATCGACAATTTGCTTAATTTACTGCATTAAAAAGGTTTTAAAGAGTTATGGAGATGACCTAATAGTTACAAAAAAAAGGAAAATCACTGGGACTCGTATGATCCATGCTTAAAGTCATAGTATACGCAAAATTCAAAAGGTCCAAAACTCCTGTTTGAAATTAATCTTTGGTATTAGACGGCGATCTCACATAACACATAAATTAGCAGTGCGAATTGGTTAAATACGAGACATCGCAGACTATTACATACTGCTACGTTATTGCACTCATCATATTAACACAAACCCCCGTATCTGTTGGGGCGAATTATTTTCAGAACTGATGTTCTCCTTTGCATCGCTCTCAGCAATTTAAGAGGGGCTTTACTTACAACATCTCGCATGTTTACAATTATATACCGGCTGACATCAAGAATGAACATTGTAACATGTATTTAAAAGAAGACTCCGTCAACTACTGTTTCTCCGGCAGTAGTTTCTATGCATTTTTGTTCTCTTTAGATTTATGATGTATTATTGATTGTGTGGTGCATTGCTGAATATGCTTTCATTTTTGTTTTTAGTGGTGGTTGAGTGGAAGAACAGATGCCGCTTTCGTGGTAATCTGAACTCCGCCTATTTTGTTTTCTTAATTTTCATAATTTTGTTAAATATATTTCTTTTGTATTTACCTTTTAATGGAAGAAAATATAGTCTGCTATTATTATTATTATTATTAAAATATGAGCAGGTTATAACTAGCCTAATGCAGCAAGTCAGGCATCACACCATCAGCAGCTATATAGTGTCTTAGGGAAAGACTTTATGCCAACCCAAGTAAAACTGTTTGCTTTCCCATTTACAATTGAAGAAAATATTCGCCATGCAACAAATTATTCCAATAAAGTCAAATTCTTCACAAAATTCTTCAAAAGGCTGCAATGGCTTCTTGGAAAAACTTGGGGTCTTACACCAAAAATGATTTAGTGGTTGGTTATATCTGATGATTGCCCCACAGTGACTTACGCCAAAAATCAATGCAAAAACTGCAACGACTACTGTTTGGGAACCACAGAAGTGATGCGCAACTGCGCAACCGCTTCAATGAAAGTGGTGCTGGGACTAGCACCTCTCCATGTGGTAATTAAGAGAACTGCAATTCTCAGTGTGTACCGGCTGAGTCTCATAGATTTAAGTGAGCCAGGGTAGGGGTTGGCGTTCATAGACTCACGATTAACCTCTCTAAAAGCCTACGAGCATCTCCAATTTTTTTTTTTCCGGGAAAACATAGATCAGAGCCTATGGGACACAAACATTTATATATGTACCGATAGCCAAGCCCAGGCCAGAACCCTTCTTTGGCCTTTCAAAACGCGAGCTCAAGAAGACACTTCAAGACTGGAAAGCAAAACAAATGACCGCCCGCTGCAGGAAAACACCCAGACAAACGCAAGCAAAATTTATCAACTCCTCGCCAAATAGTAATAACAAACTTCTTGATCTATATAAATTAGATTTAAGGCCCCTCGCGGGCCCGTTCACTGGTCATTGCCTTCTAAAGTATGAACTGAGACAACTGAGCACATACTCTGCTTGAACGAAGCATTAGGTCGGCAAATGTTCCAGCGGCTAGGACAGGCGATTCCAAAGCCTAAAGGGATTAAAATCTTGGCGCCCAAACTAATCCTGGGATTCGGTAAGAACATCGGATTGTAAGAAGCAAGGTCTCAACATAGTAAAGTATTCTTTACTTCGTATGTCATGTCATCCACACGCGGTCTTAGCCAGAGTGTGCCGCAACATTCCAATCTTTAGTTCGTTCTTGTTTTTCTTATACATATTGGAATATATACCTGCATGCGTTGAATCTTGAACCTGAAGACTGGGTCTGGTCTGTAGAGAGACGCACATCCCTGATCATATAGCAGGCCATGCCTAACGCCAACGTTGTTTACTTTTACTGCATCTTATATAAAATGTCAACACACTGCAGATATGACTGGAGCGCTACTCATCACAATTTCTTGGTTCATGCGCAATGTGCAGGAGGTTTCTCGGGATCTTCAACTCCCTACTTCGAGTGAGCATGCTCTGGTACGTTTGCAAGAAGGGGTTTCTCAATCAATGAAGCCATTCATTGAACATCTATTGGATCTTGACAGACCTTCGCTCCACATCGCAACTAGGCGTATTCCTGATATGTATTGCGCACCAGCTTCAGAGAATATAACGGAACGGAACGGATAACATTGCTAAAACACATTTTTCACCTTTAGTTCAGTTATGACAGTTTGCTTTCAAACCTAATGGATTCGTTTAAAAAAAACGGAGCATACGTCCTGTAGCGTGTGAATTTGGTGTAAATCCAAACACTATTTTTTGTTTGAAGAGAAAATGGGAAATATCGTACACAGTTGCAAATGAACCAAAAACTCCAAAACAAGGAATATCCGCTGCTTATCAAGACACGATGTTAAGGCAGTTTTATGCAGAGCATCCCTTTACAAGTTGCTAAGACGCCGTTGCCGCCACCGCCTTTCCTGGTTCATTAACTACTGCAAGAAAAAGGTTGAGAGCAGGTGGCCTCAAACGCTATCGCGCTGCTATTAAAACGAAACTTTCCGAACGCAACAAACAAGACAGAATAAATTTCGCCATACTCTACCAGAATATGCCCGTAGAGTTTTGGAAAACGGTGATTTTTAGCGATGAGTAGACTTTTCAAAGCATCCCGAACATCCATACACGATTAGTTGCCCGTTCTTCTAACTCTAAGCTTCGGCTATATCCATCCACAAAACAGAAGTGGACGACCTTCTGTAACAAGTGTGGGGTTAGATATCATAAGCAGGACCAGGTACGATTTGGGATATTAATGGACACTTGACAATATAGAGATATTTTAGAGAATATTATGTTGCTATCGGTAACATCTCTTTATATTCGGATTATATTCTAACGTGATAACTCCCCCATACACACTTCCAATTTTGTCCAACACTGGATTACCGACAATAATGTGGAAGTATTAAATTGGCCGACGCGGGTTATATGAAAAAAAGAATGAGAGAAAATGTCATAGAAGGAAGAGACAGAAATTTACAGTGGCAACAAATTCTGCACGAATGGGAAAAAGTGAGCGAGCAATATTGCCACACATTAATAGAGTCTATACCGTCAAGATTGGAAGAAGTAATTCAAAATAATGGCGGATGGACTCATTATTAACAAGCATCGGTGACTATCTCGATAAAAATTGGAAAATAATAGTCCTTATTCCAATATCGTTTAATATCCTGGATTTTACACTTTCATTGTTATTTTAATACACATCAAATAAATAAAACTAATAAAGATATTGTTTTTTATTGTATAATTAACATACCTTTGCTTTAATTCTAGTTCTAGTTAATCTGCAAAACAACAGAGACACCTTTTAAAACAATTCAATACTGCTTTATTCGGAATATGTGAAACATCAAATCTTTTTCTACGAAAATATGGCAAATAATAGATGCAATCAATTTTGCACATTCCTAAATCCCGCAAAAACCGTCAAAAAATATATAAACGCCAAGACTGTACATCTGTCTTCACATATTTTAACGGAGCCAGTGAATATAATAAACTCTCTACTATCTACGCTACATATGTAGCCTCTATTTTATGCTTTAAATCGTACAATTAGAAAGTGTCGATAGTGTACACGTCTCCAACGCAATGAGACGTCAGACACCCTCAACTCATAATGGACCCTCCACCATAGTTTAGGGTAGGATAATACACTCCGCAAAATAATTATCGCCAACACCAACTTTTTTCCATAAAATGTCATTTCTGAACATCTAAAGTCTACTATAAATGGTTGGTCATGAAAAAAATATAAAAAATAATTGTCTGCACTGGTCAACTCATATAATTCAGAAAATAACTCTTTCTTCAAAATTGCAAATAATAAATATTGGTTTAAAATGTCACTAGTATCTGGTATATGCACCACTGGTTTGAATAATAGCTTCCATCCTCGTTTGCATGCAGCGTATGAGGTCTGCAACGTAGTCTTGTGAATGATTTTCCTATTCTTGTAAAAGTACGTCTTAAAGTTCTTCAAGGTTACGGAATGTTGGCTGGTGCCGCTTTACAGCTACTTCTAGTTGGTCCCAGACATGCTCGAGAGGTTTCATGTCTGGGCTTCGTGCAGGCCACCTTAATACAGGTAATTGAACTTCCTGCAAATATTGATATACAATTCCTGGTATGGGGAGTCGTGCATAAAAGCATAATTTTCGCCAACAAAGAGCGCATATGGTATCACAGTTCTTCTAAAATGTCGGTAATATACATATCTAGCTGCTGTTAGTCTAGCCCCACATAATTGTACCAATGCTGTATGGGCCTGTAAAGAGAAGTTAAAGGGAGGATAATGTTCGCCAGGTCGTCTGTACCCCAGCACACGTCTGTCAGAAGACCATAAAGCAGACCTAGACGAAAAGATGACATTGGCCCAGTGATTTGTGTGCCAATCGGCCTGTTAGCGTGCAACCTGTAGTCGGGCTACACGGTGCTCTCTGGTGAGAAGTAGACTGTGAGCTGTTATCCCATCTTCTCCCATCTCATTTCTAGCCCCTGAAGACTCATTCTTGAGAAATTTAACCGCAGAAAACGATCATCTCGTGAGGTAGTAGCGCTTTTGCGACCGTGCTCAGGTTTTCTTCTATAGCCCCCCGTTTCCCTAAATCATGCTACTGTTCAAGTTACAGTTGATGGCTGTACTCCTAGCACTCTAGCTTCGTACGTAAGATGTAAAGATACACGTTGCTGAACATTAATATCGGTAATTAAATATTTTAAATGATCTTTACTGTACGTTTTCGGCACTGATCAAAAAACAGGCAGTAAAAAGAATATTTTTTTGGTATGTCAGTCTGACAACGACAAAGAAGGTCATATGATCAATTTAATAGCAAACGGTACGTTTAAATGGTGTAGACCCAAAAAATTCAGGTGTTGCGATAATTATTTTGTGGAGCGTACATTGTGGCAAATATGCTTCTCCTTTGTTCTATCAAACGTATCGATTTCCAGATTAACTGCATATTTTAACGGAGCCAGTGAATACAATAAACGCTACATATGTAGATTCTACTTTATGCTTTAGAGGTCATGCGTGTTTCATTTTATGTTTTCCGCGAATTTTAGCAGCGGCCTTTGTATTGCGCAGTTTTGTTCCAGCCTAAGCTGCAACAAATCTTAGAATTATGATCTATCGTCTAGTTAAGTGAAGTGCATAAATAAAACGCTAAATATGATTTAATACTTTTTATTACACTATATTTTAGGGAGGAAAAAACCTATACATACCAAAACTATGTTTCATTTTGCACATATTACGTAAAATCAAGAATTAATTCAGTTTTCAAGTGGTATGTACAATGCCTATTTACATCATATACCTATAGTAATAATCGTACAATAACATGTATTTTACTAACAAAAGGAAAAATTAAAATTATTATCGTTATATTCAATATGTATTATATAGAGATATAATGTATGTATATAAAAATAATATTTTACATATATACTTATGTAGAAATTATAATTGTTGAGTTATATCGAAGGATGACGTGTAATATTTACGACAGACAATTCTTTTGTTCGTAACAAATTTAGCTTCTCTGTCTATTGTATTTACCACAATCCGATTTTCGAATTATCAATCACCTTTATCGTTAATAAATAAACATTTCGACGCGTTCCTTCCTAATCAAATTTGTATTTTCGGTTCGTTTTTACCATGGGCGGTAGACAATTCGAACAGCAGATATATATATTTCTCTTAAACAGTGAATAGATTATATAGATTTTGTACAAAATTTCTTCATTCTCTTGATTTATACTGTAAAAATTATGTATAATAATATGTATAACAGAATAAACATACCACGATGATGATAGAGGAATAAAACGTTTAATAGCATTCAGTAGTTTTGCGGAAAGGTACGAATACGAACCCCAAAATTCTTCTCGCTACGCACGTATCAAGATTAAAACTCGCCGAGGGACACAAAGTTTAAATATAAATTGTAGTACTATTGTATTGTATTGTACTATTACAGTAATAGTAAAAAGAGCAACGGATGACAAACACGAAAAGAAAAAACAATGGTAATAATAATAGAATCGAACCGAATTAAAATTTGTGCTTGTGCCGGTGTTTTCGTGACGATTCGGGGGATGATCTGTGCCTACTCGATCTTATAGGGGAACGCGACGTCGATTTATGCGAATGTTCGTATTTGGAAGATCTAGGGGAGTAGGGAGAGTACCGGTTCGTCCTCGAAGACGATCTCGACGGGGAATTGTATTTTCCGTTCGAACTGGACCTACTGGATGTGGGAGAGGTAGGACTTTTATGGCGGTATTTAGACGAGGATGAGGAGGAAACCGAAACCGACACAGATAATGGGGAATGACGTCTGATCCTAGGCGGGCTGGGCGGACTCAAAGCCCTAGGTTTCTTACGCGATGGAGATCTGCTTTTCGACCTAGAAATTGCAAAATGTGCACAAAATTCGATTAATCTTCGTATATAACCATCCTATATGCCTATATAAAATTATTATTATTGTATATGCTATGTTAAATATAATGCTCTATGATACACCTATAAAATACAAAATAGTTAAATGACGTGTTCGGAAACTACATTTCGCGTTGTAGAATCCGATCAAAATCGATTCGCGCGATCGATAGTCGATCACTATCGATTGCGGCGATCAAACGCAAAATCTAGTCTGCTTGTAATCGTATTAAATAATTTTTAATTATTTAAAATGTTACCTGTGTTTTGATGACGAACCACTCGAAGAACTTCGAACATGCTTTTTAAGTTTTCTAGTACTACAACATCAGTAACAAGCATGAGCCCATATCGACACAATCAAATACATTTTTTATGCAAATTTTTCGATTTTATCTCGATTAAGTCGCAAGTGCGCAGATACGTACATCTCACTAGTCCTCTCGCCTGTCTGATCCATATATGTATATACTCGACTAGTACAGCCTATTAGAGTGAATAACACTTATCCTATTAATTAGTTTGGTGTTACAAAAAGTAATCCATCTTATTATTTTACACAACCGTATGGATGTAGGTATGTCCAAAAAAATTAAATTATTCTGTTTCTCATCGGAGACTGTCACTTAACTATCGTCATTAATACACACTAGGCGGTAACGTCATGTAGAACCGTTTACCAACTCTGGACACCATGACCTACCTACTTTATCCAATGCTGTTCAAAAAGGAAATAGAAAAAGATTGCGCCATTGCACAATAAAAGGACTCCCGCCAAAAAGAAGTTTTGAACAATAAAGAAGCTAGAGAAGAAGCCAAAGAAACTAAACAAAAAAATTAATGAAAAGCAAAGGTTAGGAGTAAGGTGGGGCGACCCCGTTTTTCCGATAATATTTATCCTGGTTCAATAATACGGTGAGGAGACCGATGGTTAACAGGGAAGACCCAATCTACCACAAGAAACATCAGTGCCTAGCCTTCGCGATTGACTTAGTTATCGTGACGAGAAGTAAACAAAAGCTAATAGAACTAGTGAAAGGATTAGAAGAACGAACCTTTAGATTAACGATCAAAAAACAAAATGCATGACCTGGACGAACGAAGAATACAGAAAGAAGCAGTACGTAAATGTATTTACGAAGACTGGAAGGGTCTGCAAATTTCACGCAGATATCGCAAATTAGAACACAGATACAAAAAACAATAATGTCAGAAAATAGATGGACTCCGTTCAGTAAACTATTGAAGATAAACATTATCTCGCGATCAGCAAAAATAATGTTATCTAAGACAGTGACGTATGGAAGCGAGGATATTAAGTAAAACAGATGAAGAAATGCTAGACGTCTGGGAGAGGAAAATTCTGAGGAAGGCCTGTGGAGGGAAACAAGTAGAACATATATGGGTCACAAGGGGAACACTAGGGTTGTTCGACACGGATCTTGATAAGTCTCAAGTAGCTTACAGAGGGGCCTCGCCTGAATACCCAGGTACGAGCTTTTATCCTAACGTGCTCTAGTTTCTGAAAAAATCAACATTGTTTTGCGCGTTCTTTATATACCGTTAATGTTAGAATCCGTACAAGCAAGCGTGCGTAGCGCACTGGACTGGATGTACGCCTACGACTCTGCTGGCTCGCCTTCGATTCCTGCCTCAACCTTATTGTGCACAATATTAACAATTATATTTCATGCAAATTTTCCATAACTGATATTATTCGCTTATTATTATTATTATTATTATTATCAATTTCTTCGCTCGATACGGCAGAACACGATAAAGTCGACGAGCCTCAGGCCCATTTTATAAACAACAAAATTTCCTAAACGCACCGTCGCATAAAGAACACGAGGAAGCATATTTCGTTAACATTCAAGAAAGTTGTTTTTTCCTCTACTAATAATTTTGATGCAAGCCACGCGTATTTAGTCATTAGCACGAAGACAGGACCGAAAACTATCATTTATTACTGGCAGGAATCGAACGCGAGTCAGCAGGGTCGTAGGCGTAGATCCAGTCCACTACGCTACGAACTCTTATTGGTACGCAGACTTGCATTAAAGGTACAGTCTCTTTCTAAAGTAATGTCTCCCCCCAGCCAACGGGTTCATATCAATAACGATTTCCAATGGACGTACACTAGCCGTCGGGCGACCTCAGTTATAGCAATGCTGGGTAACCGAGGTCGCTCGACGGCTAGAGTACGTCCATTGGAAGACATTATTGATAGTAACCCGTTAGCTGGGGGAGACATTACTTTAGAAAGAGACTGTACATAAAGTACGCGCCAAACAACGTTGATTTTTCTCAGAAACTAGGATAAAAGCTCGTACCTGGGTACTCAAGGGAGATCCCTCTATAACATAGTTGAGACCCATCAAGTTCCGTGTCGGACAATCCTGATGTTCCCATTGTAAGAAGAACGATCCAGGAAATTATGGACCTTTATAAAGAACCAAACATCGTAGGTTTTGTGAAGATAGGATGGAGAGAGGGCATATAGAATAAATGACGCAAAGTGAAGAAAACACGGGAAGGGGGAGGGGAGGGCGGAGTAAAGGAAGCCAAAGATGCGATAGAAGGCCGAACTTGAGAAGGACCTGAGAGAAATGCGAGTTGCAAACTGAAAAGAGGAAGCGAGGAGCAGGAAAGCACGAAAGAAAATAATCAACCAAGCCATGGGTCTGCTAGGCTCCTAATGTTGATTTGAATAATGATGACAAACAACCATCAGAGATTCTAGGATAAAATTGTTCCGATGCCTTGATAATGACAGTTATTTTGTTTAAAAGGCGGTAGCAATTTATCCAAGTGTTTGGGGTTTTGTAGGTGAAAGTGAGTGGTGTTTTACTTAGGCAAGAGATCGGGTGAATATTTTGACTTACCACTACTTAGGATATATGACAATAATGCACAGTACCCGCCAATAATGAGGGATCACTTGTACATTGTGAGCGTTTTCTCTTTCTACCTGCTTCGTTAGCGGTACCCTTTAGTAGAAAGCATTTCTTGGAACTAGTAAACACGTTTTAATAATAGATTTATTATTTAATCTATGAAATGATTTAGATTGATATTCTTAACGTAATTCTTCGTAACATATATAAATATTGATAAAATAATACTAAGCAACTGTATATTAATTCAAAGAACGTTAGTTAGTGTTTCGAAACTGTTCGAATAAGAGTGTTAAGCTTATTTGAAGTGTGAAACCGACAAGGTGTTAATAATGCCAAAACGACAAGAATTAAGCCCTGCAACATGAAGTGCTATAATGACGTTGTAACGGAGAAAAAAATAAAATTAACGTATCGAGCTGGGAGACCAAGACTGACGAGTAAACATGTGATAATTCGAGAATAGTAATAATATCCACCAAAACACCATATCGCTCAAAACAGTTAAGAGCCGTAGGCAAGCAAGACTAAAACGTCACATTACTAGCCGGAAGCCGCTGCGGAGACCACAAAACGCAGAAAACAGTTACAATGGGCTCGAGATCACCAACACTGTGAAACATGCTTGTTTGGGGATTATTTTCTTTTGAAGGAGTAGGGAATCTGTTTAGAATTAATGGTATTTTAAAGAAAGGAAAATACAAATACGTATTGGAGAAACACGCAATTCCTTCGGGATTAAGGTTAATGGGGGAAGGTTCCTGCCTACAGCATGATAATGGCACAAAAGACTTCCAAACTTTGTGAGGTTACCTAGATGAAAAACAATAATTACAGTATTAATATGAGTTGGCTCCCACCAACATTAGACCCCACTGACTGGTTATGGGACGAAGACAGAAGGGTTAGGGAAAAATTGTCCATACTCTAACAAAGTTCTGGGAATAATACCCTACCTGATATCCTCCAAAATTTTCCTAGTGATCCCTCACTTATGGCCGTGGTGTAATTGTAATTATTATTATTATTATTATTATTATTATTCCTACCGAACTTGCTGCATTATATTGTCCCGGTTCGGTTGCACCGATTAATAAATCAATAAAATTTAATTTGCTTAACGTAGAATAATAAGGAAGTATTTCTTTCTTTCAGAATTCCCAAACTACTCTACCTATACGCGGGGATTGAGAAGAGAATCACCGTGGTACTTAGATCGTCAGCGTACGATAAGAGGTAAAAAACTGTTTTGACAAATTCTGCCCATCATCATCATCAGCATCACTTCGAATACTAGACTTATGCTGCAACACTAGTTCTAAAGTCATCTTTCTATCTGGCATGAGATGTCAATCGTTACTTAAGTTAGCAAGGCAGCAACAATGAAGGTAGGATCCGTATTCCAAGTGCCGCTGATGAGGACGAGGAGGCAGAACCGAGAACCCGCTCTTAATATTTAACTCCTTTTCTTGTTTTTGTTAGTAGGGCGATTTCTGCAATTATACAATGAGCCTCTAGAGGAATATCTTAGTACACCGGTTGGTGACAAAGAATATTGGGAGGATTTCCTTTAGGACATACGTTAGTAACCGCTTTATTGCGTTATATTGTAATTAATCGAATGAAAGTCGATTTAAATCTCTGCGCACTCGCTCCCGACATAAAATCGAAACAATTCAAATACAAATGACGGTACTTGAAATATCATACTTACATATCCTTGTAATAATTGGTTTCTTCATCTGACGAGTCGGCCTTGTCGCTGTTATCGTACTCTCGCTTGTGTTTGGACACTTTCTCCCTATCTTTCTCCTTTCTCTCCTTCTCCGATTTCCGCAACAGTTTGCGCCTGTAATGCTCAACCTGTTGTGGAACCGACCATCCGCTCTTTAATGATCTAGAACCAGACTCGAGTTCATCTTGGTATTCCATCGCTTTAACCTCAATTTCCCGCAATTTTGTGCGTCTTTCCTCGGTCATTGTCCTACTCAATAAAATCGCATCTAAATTAAACTGCCTTTCATACAATTCACAACGCATAATATCACTTATCTTTATCTCATATAAAACACCATCAAAAACGAATGTACGTACGTATATATAATATATACATATGTATAAATTAAAAAATAAACTTTCGTTCACGGCAACTTGATTGAATTTTTCTTTTCTTTTCTTTTAGTCGCGTTCTAAAATGCCTTTTGCTACTTCATATGATTACCTTAAATCTGTACCATCATTCGAATCTTGAGTATCGTTCTGCGTACTATCCAAGCTGACGTCCGCGCTGCTCTCGAGCAGGTCCCATTTACTGGTCGTCATCGCTTGAGCCTCCACCTGTTCGGGGTCCACGGTTTCCCATTTCGAACGGATAAATCCGGATAGCACCGACGCCTCGTCCCTGTCGTTATCCTTATCGTCCGGAATATCCTCGATCGCTTTTCCTTCATGTTCAATATAAGAAGATTCGATTATTTTTATAAATTCGAACGCGAATGTTTTACCGTCTATATCTTCTGTCGGCGACGGACTTCGTAATTTTTGCTTCAAAGCGCTCTTCAATAAAACGGCACCGTCCATTGGAACGTCTACTTCGTCATCTATTTGATCTTGTAGGGGATCCCCATCGATGTTATCTCCTTCGATATCCTCTTCCTTCGTCTGTAAATATCAAACATTAAGCTTAAACTATATAACCATTATAACATATACAATACACTACCTCGTTTTCAAGCCCTAATAACATATTGTGCAATTTATCCATGAAAACTTTCGGGTATATGGAATCTTCCCAAGCTTTCAACGTCCTTAACACTCTCGCTTTGAACCCTTCAGCTTTCAATCGGCCTTCTAATTTATCCAGGGCCAACTTCAATTGTCTCATTATTTCGAGAAGCCTGCTTTCGAACCTGTTAAAAAACCAAAAAAAGGAACGAATTCGTTTATTGGCTTAGTAGGGAAATCTTACGCTTTCCTATACGAGGATGCTTTGTTGATTTTCACGGCACAATTGTGCAATATATCGGAGACTAAGTACAATCGCGCGATCTTCTTTATTATAACCGTGGAATCGTTCGATAGCGATTCGGTAATGCAATCGGCTACTTCTTCGGCTGCCTCGCTATGTTCGATACAGAACACCATCACTTCGCCGATTTTCCTAACTTCAGGACTTAAATTACGTATTAAATCTTCCAGCCTATCCCTTTGCCTATAACATTAATGTTTAAATTTGGATTAGTCGCTAATTAAAGAATAAATTGGTTAATTTTACGTATTAGAAAGTGTGCCTTTCGTCGACATCCTTTCGTCATCGTCGATGATGAGTTCGTCGGGCATTCCGGCCGTGTAACAATTCATTAAAGGCGGTTTCCATATCGATCCATCTTTAAACATCCGAAACTCTTTTTGCGACCATTCTTTCTGCGAATCGCCGTGCATTATCGAATATATCTTCCATCTATAGTATATGTGTGCCGGACTTTGATTTTCAAAAAGGAACCTGTATGAAGTAAGAAGGAAAACAATGTAAAAATATATGACATCATGCGATGCACTAGGAAGCATGTACAGTCTCCACATTTTTAATCCAAACATATTGTATACCTGCGCGGTACAGTACCCTTCCCCAAGTTTGTTCTTATTTTATTATTTATCAAAAAAGGGAAACTATTACTTAAAAAGTGATGATCTTAGATATGTTCTTCCTTCAACATAATTCGCAATAGATTACGCGGGCCAAAAGTGATGACAAAAAGCTAATAACGGGAGATGAGCTCCTTATCCTCCGTTTTCCTTTCTTCATTCATCACAAAACAAAATCGTCATAGAAATTTTTCGCTTGAAGCCCAGCCATTGGAGCACAAACTACTCTACGCTTTAGGCATTGTTGAAGCCAGTGGCGGCATCTCAATAAGTGCACATGTGCACGTGTACCCCCAACTAATATCTTCATCTAAAAGAATTTACTTTTGTGTTTGACGTAAACGTAACGTTTTCTATTGGGTATTTAATTTTATTTTTCATTTCCGATGTTCCGGTTCGCGGTTCTGTACATCAGACTCCAAGCGCGAACATAATATTAAGCACCCGACGACCGACGGCACGTACACTGCTCTGTCGAACTGGCCCATGATTGGAGCAGCAACTACCCCTCGCGCACCCACACCTCCTGTAATAGTCCACAGCATTTAGCTGGCATATGTACACATTTACTTTGTGTACGGTCGTCTGTTAGTGTGGTGCTGTGCACCGGGAAACTACTTTTGTTGTATTCGCGCGTGATCGGTGGTTGGAACAAACCTTTGATAATTATCTTTTACTCCATAGAAATTATGTACTTCATGTGCATATGTGTTTACTTGGTTTCTCTAGTACTTAGGAGGCTTGAGTGGGTCAAACAAGCATAAAGTACTCCTGTTGACTGCCATCTAAACAAGCTTAGTACCATCTTGAAGGCTATGGCTCAACCATCAGCCGATTCCAAACGCTCCTTCTCTGAGTGGTAAATCCTCTCATGAAATCGGCATTTATGTCAACCCATTTCGCTCATTTTCTTCAGGAAACACCTCAGAGGGCTGTGGCTGTAGTAGATAAAAGTGGAATGAAGCTTGATCGGCAGATTGAGATTTAATATTACTGACAGAAAACGTAATACAAGTTTGTTGGCCCTCCTAGCTTTGCAATGTTGATCCAGTGCGAAATTATTGAAGATGAACTCTAACGTGGCTACCAATTAAATTACAGAATGATTGGTTTGCGTCATATCCCCAGCCTTCTAGTACCCACACCAGTATAACTGTATAGCTTTAAACAGTCTTTAGTGCTGGAATATGTGTATACAAGGGATGTATCAGTATTTACTGTCCCTGTCGGCGTAGAATTAAACATTGCACAACATCATTCATGCGGTATTTATTAAAAAGTTGTCTTGAAATAAAATAGAAGCTGCTTAAGTATTTTGAAAATGGAAAAAAAACGAGTTTCACGCTGTCATTAAATACCTGCAAAAGAAAGGTTTAGCGTCACAACAAATTTATGAAGATATGGTCAGTATCCTTGGGGATGATGTGCCTTCATATCAGGTGGTGAAGAATTGGACTCGCACTCAGAGGTGCTTTCCAACCTCGTGCATTACACTCTGAAATTACTCTGAAGTGCTCTATGTAACATACATCGAAACCAACATATACTGGAACGGTAAATAGTAGTTCAAATTTGTTGACCATTTATATCTCGCAAACATAACCGTTAGATGCGTACTAGTTTACCCCCACCAATTAAGAGTATCAAACACCAGATTTTTATCTAGTGTATAAGGGGAAAGGGGAAAGAATTTCGGAGTACTTGAAGCGTATTACGCACGATCGCTTGGAACGTTGTTCTAACGCGCTAGAGTACGCTCGAGTACTCCAAGTGTATGAGAGTAGATAGTTGGAAAGCACCTCAGGAAAATGGTCCTAGACGTTTAGCAGAGATAACAGCTGTTTGATACAGCGCATCTACTATGAAGCGGTAAATGCAGGACGGCTGTCGGGTATGATCGTATATTATGGTAGATGTCCGTTGAAATGTTGTGCAGAGGTTATGCACAGTGGTGGATAAAAAAATAGGTGTGAACTAATTTATATATTACATATTACTTTGTAATACAAATAACATTTATTGGTATCCCCGATAAATATGTTCAATGCACGTTACTATGTTATAATAAATAGAAGAAAATTCCTTGACCTATGTCAGCGAAAAGCCCAATTCCCGTATTCAATTGCAGTGCAGCTGGTCAAAAAAATAGGTGTGTCATTTTGACAACAAAAAAGTACTATAATTAATCATCATTTATATTTTGCAACGGAAACTCAACGAGGTAATAACAATTTTAATCTTATTTATACAGAAATAAAAAATTACATAATTAATGTTAACAGAAAAAATGGGGGGAAAACCGCATTGTAGCCAAAATGAAAGAAATTTAATAAGACAATTGTGGAGAGAAAGAAAGACTTACAGAAAAAAATCAAAACTTATAAAGCTTTCAGAGAATATGATTACGAATGCATTAAACCGCAAAAAAATACAAAAAATAGGGACAAGCCTAGAAAACCTGCTCGAAAAACAGATCGCTATATCGTCAGATTAGCGAAACGGGACCCATTCCTAACCTCAATAAATATTTTAAACGAGATTAGTACGAACATGGGTTCACGTACAATAAGACGAAGATTGCAGAACGATAATTTAAATGAGAGATATGCCACGACAGTGCGTTGCTTAAGCAAAAAAATTATCAAAGAACGAATCGAGTTTTCGAAAATACATGTAGAATATGGTGCAGAGAAATGGAGAAGTTTACTTTGGAGTGACGAATCCAAGTTTTATATGTTTAGGTCTGATGACAGAGGTTACGTTTGTCGACCACCGAATAAAGAATTTGAATCTAGGTACACGAAGAAAACATTGGAACATGGAGTAGGCAGTATTATGATGCGGGCATGTTTTTCTTGGTACGGTGTAGGTCCGATACATCTAATTGAAGAAATTTTGACTAAGAAAATTTATCAAGACATCTTGAGCTATGTCGTGTATCCGTATGCAGATGATAATATCCCCATAATTCGGAAATTCCAGCATGATCCTAAACATACTTCCAAGCATGTTAGAGAATGGTCTGAGCGCAACAAGGTGAACGTTTTAAGTTGGCCAGCACAGTCGCCCGACTTAAATCCTATTGAAAACCTCTGGAAGTATGTAAAGGGCTCATTGCCGGGAAAAAAAAATTAAAAATAAAACAGAATTGTGAGAAGTTGTCAAGAAATGCTAGTATTCTATTCCAGCAGAAAAATCTGTGCATTTAGTAGACTCAATGTCTAGACAATACGTAGCAGTCCTCAGGAATAAAGGTTGTGTTAGCAAATATTAAAAATTTCATACATATAGTTTTGTGTAATACAAAAATATTCCATTTTGTTTGTAAAAAATACTCACACCTATTATTATGTCCAAGCCAAAATTACCTTAATATCCATTTTTAACACAGCATAATAAATTGTTTAGCTTTCATGCAATGAATTGTTTTATTTAAATTATGTCAAGCTATTCAAATGCATAAAACATAAATATTTAATGCCTCCACCAACATGTAAACAAAATTCTGCATTATTCTGGACACACCTATTTTTTGGCCACCACTGTATATAATGCATCCAGCATCATTGCACTTGAATGACACGAATAAAACAAAACCAAATATTTAATATTTAAAAAGAAAATATGGGCATTACATGTGTATATTGCAAGAACCCATTTTCTGAACAGAAAAATCTTTATGCACATTTAAGAAACATACATAAATTAAAACCCAATGTTAACAAACTTAAAAGTAAAAATACAATAATATGCCCTTTATGTGATGTTATATTTAGATCACATGATGAATTAATAGGTCTTGCTAGTAAAAAGCATGAGATTAATACCAAACGACAAGATGACAAATTTTCTAATATGAACAAATACAAATTATGTATATTGATCAAATAAAACTATCGTTTTGAAATTCTTTTTAAGGATGTTCTTAATTTTTTTTAGATTCTCTTTGTTGGAAAAATGAAAAAGAAAAAGAGATGAAATGTTCATATATAAAATTAACTGGCGCTAAATCATCAAAATCTCATCAAAGACATTATATCTGCAATAGAGAGCATTTAAATAAAAAATATACGCATTCTACAGAGCAAAAATTACAGAGATGTAATAAGAATACAGACGCAGTTCCTGGAGAATATTCGTGTATTTCAAACATTAAATTAATTGTACAAGATGAAAAATATTTTGCTACTCTTTTAACACTACATATAGAATTATTAATAATGTTATTCTATATTCGAAAGAAATGTATAACAAAAAAGTTAAACGAGAAACTTGTTTACAATAATGTATGTTTATGCAATTGAAATTATGTATTTGACATTACCTTTTTAGTTACATTAGTTGTTTTGTATATTTCTAATTTATGGTGTATACTTTTTATGTAACTGCAACGGTAATACGATAAAAAAATGCGGTATAAGATTCATTTTAAAATCCAGCACGTTTAGCAAAATTAAACATTTGAATTATGGCGCTAGTATATATGCGGAATTTCTCCGAATAAATACGATCATATCCGACAGCCGTCCTATGTTTACCGCTTCAAGCTTCGCTGATGAGGCGAGATCAACGACGAAATCACGTGATCCAAGGCCAGTGCTGGATCTAGTTTCATTGTATTCCCGTTAGAAGGTGTTCAGGTGTCTGCAAGATGGGTACCCCGAAGGTTGACACCCTAACAAAAGCGAGGGTCACGGCTTTGGATGCGAATTTAAAACTGTTTAACAATAGTTTATTACTGGTAATGAAACCTGGGTTCACCACTTCGATCGCGAGTCGAAAGTCTAAAGCATATAGTGGCGACATCGAGGATCTCCACCACTACGCAAGATTGTGGTCCTACCCTCGGTGGGTAAGATTGTGGCCACCATTTTCTGGGATGCCTATGGAAGAGGAAGAAGAGGAAAGTTGGCGCGTGGAATTTTGTTTTGCCATGATAATGCTCCACTGCCTAAGATATTTGTTTCGTTAAGAGCAATTAACAATGCCGGTTTAAAGCTGATGGACCATCCAAACCTCCAGTTTTTTCAAGAAGGTGTAAATATGTGAGAACTTAGCTGCAATAAGTGTCCTCAAGTGCAGGGTGATTATGTTGAAAAGTAGTATTGTTTTATAAGTTACGAACAATAAATACTGTAGGTTCCTAGTACAGTACAACCTCGATAATCCGAACCTCCGGTAATCAGAACCTCTAGTAATCCGAACAACTATTTCGTTTCTATAATCCGAACAAAAACCTTTTCAAATTCGCTACTCCGAACATCGACATGAAGTGTTTCTTTTGACTAATAGCTGATACTAAAAAATTGGGGAGAGCAAAACAATGAATGTATTTTTTTTTTTGTTTTTAAGTAATTTCAAATTCACGTCACTATATACAACCAACATATAGATTTTCAATACATTACTTCATACACAAGAATTTTTTTTCTTTCCATATAAATAACACCTTTTCACGGCCGTGTTCTTCCACCATACACTTTGATATTCGTTCCCACTGCAGTTTCCAAATAGGAAACATGTTATTTTGTAGAATAAATATTACTTTTGAGCTTATTTGTTGTTTTTTTCAATAGTTTTCTTTAATCCGAACAAAAGCCTAATCCGAACAGTGTCGTGCTGAATTAGTTCGGATTATCGAGGTTGTACTATATATGCGCTAATCCTATGTTTAAAATCTCAGAAGTAGGGAAGGCCCTCTCACTCTAACTGCGCGCGTCCGGATTAAAAATGCCAAGACTGTACGTGTACGTATACACTTACCTAAACAGTGGATTATTTATTTCTCTATTCATTATCATCGCTTCGAACATAGGACCTTCGCGTACTACGAATTCGACCATTCGATGTATTAGCATCAATAAATTTCTAAAACGCAAGATTACATATAATACAATATTAGCGCAAATTAATTAATTTCAACTCAATTTGTCACTCACCTGTCAGTAGGGATCACTACTTTCACGATAGATCTCTTTAAAACCTAAATAAAAATTCATACGTTCGTATCTATCGATAACGGAAGTACAGTAAATAAGTAAATAAAGAAATAAGAAAGTTACCTCGTTGAACTCTTCCGTAGATTTCGGTAATACGTCTTTATCTTTCCCTTGCGGCTGCGCGTTGAACGGTAATCCGGACGGAGGAGGCGGCATAGATAGTTCTAATAGAGATGGTGGAATATATATCGGATGAGGCGGTATTACTACGGATTTACCCCAGCCCAATTTCATCTCGTACCCGATGATATCTTTACCTAATAAACAAGGTTTGCATATTTCTCTTAATGTTACAACGTTAACGTATAAAGCTTACCGTTCAAATTCCTCAGCGCGCGCTCTCCATCTTTTCGACTCATATAAGCGACGAATCCGCAATTCCTACCGCGCGATTTCTCCTCGTCGGATCTCGGCCACATAATTTTAATACTAGCAAGGGGTCCGTACCTCCCGAAAATCTCCATCAGTTGCTGTTCTGTGATCTATAAAAGAAAAACCCAGTTAAAATAGAAAAACCCATTTTTTTCTGGGTACTATACCTTCGGATTTAAATTCCCTAAATATAAATTAGTCGTTGTAGGATCGCCATTATCGAACGATCCTATATCACCGCTTTTTAAAAATAAGTCTAATTCCGATTCTATCGGTGTTCTTAAAGCACCTTTGTACTTGTGGCGTTCCTCCCGTTCCTCTTGAATTCTATAATCGAATGAATTAAATTAGTTAAGCGCCGAGCGAATGATGAATTTGCAAAACGTACTGTCTCAATTCTTCTTTAAACGATTCTAGATTACTCTTCGTTAATGGCTTCTTCTTCCCTAACCGTTCAGGTTTTCTATCTCCCGCTAGCAATTTAGCGTACGCTTGTGCCTGTTCGGCGCTCGAAGGTAAATCTTGAACTGAAGAAGTCAGTCGTGATTGAGGTTTGTATAATTTTCCTTTGTCCTTGGTATCCTCCTCTGAAAATAGTTAGTTTAGTTAAAATTTATACCTATATAGACATATCGGCTTGAGTTCACTATACGGTTAATTGTGAAAAAACAAACTTGAAAACATATTTTTTTCGTTAAATATAAATTTATTGATGCATGATAGGATTGAGGATCTCGTGGTCCTTGTAGTCTTTGCTTAAAAAGTTTTTTACAAACACCCTGCAGCTAGCAATGTAAGCATAGGGTATACCGGGATATTCACCGCGACCTGTCGATAGAATGTCAATAGTTTTCTGGTCGTCTATAAGTAGGAAGGACCTGAACAGTAGGCGTACATGCCCACAAGGCCGCATCTGTGTTGTTGTTGGGCGATTCGTATTAGTGAAAAGGGAAAATAAGACAATACTCATTTGATAACTAAAAAACGCAGTAAACTGCGATATGTAGCATTTATTTGTTTTTATTCACTTTTATATCGAAGCATCAGATAATGTAACTGATAACAGATTTCAGTGTATTTACTGACCGCGATCAAGATTTACTAACCGTTATAAAACTAAAACCCCGTACCCTAATATCCAGCGACGTCTTATGAAGAATTGAACGAAATGAATCGAACGCCGGCATCGCGTGAAATAAATTACGCATGTCCAACGATTCGTCCCCGTCGCCTCGCAGTAGTACGGAACGAGGGCTTTGTCGAATTGAATTGATTGCAAAGATCGATCTGTCGATGGCATTTTGTAGTAGTTAGACAAAGATAAAGACAGTAGCGAATTCCTGTCGTTAGACGGCGATGGTATGGATTGAGACAGCCCAGCAGAGTAACAGACGCGTATTTCTCGACTGTGTTAACTAATAGAAAGTTATATTTTCATCTTTTTTTATTCATATAAAGAGGATCGTCACATTAAAAGTTAGCTCTTGGTATGTGAATTGCCACAGCCTCATCGTGACCCAACACGGTCCCTTGCACGGTCTATGCACGATCCTATATGCGTGAATAAGCTTTATCTAGCCGGAATTCAAGTAGGTTTTCAACTAAAAGTGCAAATACTTTTGACTGAAGACTGTGTTAACTAATACAAAGTTATATTTTCATCTTTTTTTTATTCATATAAAGAGGATCGGATTATTAAAAGTTAGCTCTTGGTATACTTCTATCTTAACTGGATGTTGTTCAAACGCTAATTATATAAATATTCAATGTTTACCACCCCTAAAACCCCCGAAAAGTATCTGGAGACTTTGTTACATGCAACTTCAAGATCGGATTAATTATGGATGAATCGATTCAATAATTTTGACTTTTCTGTATGAAGCCTCTAAATACAGTTGTGGCCCTATATTATAGGGACGGTATATGTTTATTTCTATTTCATTCGCGCAAAATTAGGTTTTTGAGCGCCAGTTTTGATATCTGCTAGTGTTGTCAGATATACGCCGCGAATTTTCAATGGGCGAGAGGACTGGTAACAGCGGCGGCCAACACCCGTATCTGATTGTCCGCGAACCATACAGTCAGTCAAAAAAGTCTCCATACACTAACAAATATTTCGATAATTCACGTATACTAATCCAAACTAAAAACAATTATTTTAATCTCATAGACGGAAAAAGATCCTTCTATGAGTTAAGGTAGTTCAGCGAAGTAATGAATCATTTCTCGGAATTGTGCATGCTGTTGCATTACAAATAATAAAATATGGAAAGTTTATCAATATTATTGTACCCCTAAAGCGAATAAATATTAGTTTAGTTTTACCACTAAGGGCGTTAACATCGAAGTGTGTATTAAAGGGTATAGAAGGCGTAAACTTATAATTACGCCGAAAACGAAAGATTTATCGACAGAAACCCGTGCTCTGATATTTAGTTACCACAAAATCGGTAAGAGTAAACGCGAGATTGTGAAACTACTTAAACCATCGCGGAAAACAGTAGACTAGTAACAAATTTAAAAGTACCAGAAGTATTTTAAACAAAAAACGGTCAGGACGTCCTAATGTTACAACCCCGGCAGAAGATCGTAACATCGTTTTAATCAGTAGAAGAAATCGCCGCAAAACAGCGCCAGAAATTGCCGCGGAAGCAAACGTCAATCGCCAGAAAGTAATCATTCTGACCACGGTTAACAGACGCTTAAATGAAGCTGGTTTCCAAGCAAGAATTGATGTAAACAGCCTTTGTTACGCAAGCAAAATAAGATTAAACGGTTAAATTGGGCACGAGAACATAAAGATTGGATCATCGAACAGTGGAAAAGTGTGTTGTGGACCGATGAGTCCAAATTTGAGGTTTTTGATTCGAGAAGAAGGGTATCTGTTCGTCGATCAGCTGGAGATCGCGTAGCTGAATTCTGTGTAGTGCCTACAGTTAAACATGGTGGAGGTTCAGTCATGATTTGGTGGTGTTTTGTCGGGATTTAGTGCGAATCGAGAAGATATTAAAGAAAGAGCGCTAACAACAAATTTTGGAGGAGCGATCGGGAACACGCATAATCGGCGAAAACTTCGTGTTTCAGCAGGGTAATGATCCGAAAGACACTTTGAAATTATGCCGTGATTACCTCAATCAAATGGAACATAATAGGAGATTGACAATTATGAAATGGCCCGCACAAAGTCTAGACATGAACCCCATCGAACTTTTATGCGACCATCTCGACCGACAAATTCGACCATCGGCTCCTACATCTACAAGAACATTGTGGTAACAACTACTAACAGCGTGGATACACAGGCCCATTAGCATGGTCGACATTAATAGAAGAATGCCCAGATTATGCCAAGAATTGGCAGAAAGGAGGTCGCATAGACGAGCGCAATATTTAATTATTTTCATTGTTTTCTTTTATTTTCTATTCAGAATTTTGTTGTTATTTTCCGTATTGATGCGTATTTATCCGTTAGATAAATAGTTTCATTTTTGTATTGGTGTTTCACTCAAAACTATGTTTTAGTAAGGGTGGGCAAATAATTATGGACGCTAGTGTATCTAGCTGCTGTTAGTCTAGCCCCAAGCAATTGTACCAATGCTGTATGGGCCTGTAAAGAAAAGTTGCAGGGAGTATAATGTTCGCCATGAATGTTTTTTTGGTATGTCAGTCTAACAACGACAAAAAAAGTTTTAACAAACAGTACGTTTAAATGGTCTAGATAGACCCAAAAAATTCAGGTGTTGCGATAATTATTTTGCGGATTATACATTGTGACAAATATGTTTCTCCTTTGCTCTTATGTGATGACGAATACTAAAACAACAAAGTACTTAGATCTACATTCCATTCAGCTTATCATATCACTTCCGCCCCACATCGATGATCCAATTTACAAACTACGATTTTTTGACAATAAGATAATTCTCGTAAGACAAAATCCACGTCTCCTCTTTAAATATTTAGAAAAATGACAGACCATAGAGAAAGATTAAAAATTTATTTAAAAACGTAGTAGAAGTAATTGTAGATAAACTCAGAGCAGAAGGAAGTGAAAAAAACTATGCAAATATAACGAGACCATTTTTTTAACTATTACGAGTTGTCTGAAATTTATTTATTATTGCAACTTTCTGAACCACTTCTGAAATGCAAGAGCACTTAAAGGATTAGACAAAAGACAATTAGCCACCATTTGAAAATCAAATAAGATGGCGTGATGACTAAATTCAAAAATAATTTTTCCCCTAAGGTCAAAGAATATTTAAGAAGCAAGAATTTATTAAGAAGAAGACTTATTTAATGAAGTTGCGATTGAATATTTTCCTAAAAATACAACAGCTTTAATCCAGCTCCCAAATCAGGGTAAAGCATCTACTTGTAAAGCATACTATTAAAGGCTGATAAAGAACCACTTTCTAATGAAGAATTGGTGCATTTGGATATAGAGTCAACTTCGGATAGGGAACCTGAACCAAAGCTTTACATAAGGAAATCAAGCTTAACGCAAAGCATATGGCAGGATTCTTCGGCTATTTTAGTTGACAACCACTTTTCGAAAAAAGTATCTTGGCTGTATAACAAGGGATAAGTATAATCAATTTCGAGCGAATTTGTGTTAGCTTTCCGACATTAATCTTAGTATTATGGCAACAATTTATTTTTCTATAATAACACGAAAGGCAATTCTAATAATAGCAAACCGATAGTTTTATATTCCAAACAATTCCGTCCAAACATTCATGACCGTTTGGACCCATTAACGACAATAATCTTGTCTAATTTCTTTTCAGACCGAGCAAGATGCAGTAAAACGTTAACATCAAATTTGTTTTTTCCTTCATTTCGACAATTACATATACCTATAGTGAACTCAATCTAGCCATAAACATATTTACTTCTTGCACCAGCATCGTACGTTCCTGCTTTAACCCAAACTTTACTGGATCCATTGAGAGGAGTCTCTTGAAAGGTTTCAACGAATTCTTGAAACACCTAAACGAGACGAACATCAGAAAATGATAGATAGGAATGACAATTAATTTGACATATTACGACGCCTTGCAGGTTATGAATTTAAAGACTAAAAAATCAACATCATAAGTACTTTTACTTACGTGAGCTGCTGCTTTTTCTTCTTCTTTTTTGCGTTGTTCTTCTAATTCACGTTTAGATAATGATCTTTTACCCATTGTACCGATTGTAAATGCTTTTAATTTCTGTTGTGGTATTTTCTGTTTCATCAAAACCATTTAATTATTTCAAGCGGCATAAAATGCACTACGTACCTTCACCTTATCGGACATTCTCACGAAGGATTCTCATTTCAATTGTTGATACCATCGAGATAATCAAGAGAATAATACTAATAACATAATATAATTATATTTATATAAAATATCACTATGTATACGATACATGAATGTGCTCGACCGAAATTGTATCAACGTGAAGCTGGCGTTAGTTAGTTTTACTAACACGAAGTTAATCGCGTTTTATTACCGAAGATTAATACCGAGACTTAATTAATTTCTACAGAGCCAAAGTAGCTAAAGTTGCGTTGATTTGTATGATAAACGTTTTATAATAAATATAAATACATAACCGGTACAACTAATCGAAACCAGTGTTACTTTAGTTATATTAATTTATCAAGTTTAAATCACATAATCACTGTGACTTTTATCATTTGTTATTCATTTGAATTCTTGGCGCGCAATTCGAATAGGATTTCTAGATATTTGAGAAAACTCACAACCGAGAACATTATTAGTGAAATCGCTGAACGGGAAATAAGAAGAAATATTATTTTTAATCTGCCCGAGCTAGAATCTGGAGTTAAGAACGGGCAACTTGCTTCTGATAAAGAGTCAATTGAATTCTTGGAACTCCAAATTGCGCAAATTTGATCCTTCTCAGCGTCTACGTAAACGACCATTAACATAGTTTTATGCGTAGAAGATCGACTATTACTAACTTGGTTCAAGTTACTCAGTATATAAGCTCCTGCATACATTCGCAAGCTGGTGTATTGTACTCTGACTTTGCCAAGGATTTCGACACCATTGATCATGGCATATTGTTATCCAAACTTACTTGACTAGGTTTCTCAACTGGACTCACTGACTTGATAGCCTTTTACCTTAAAAATCGTTCGTGTTCCTTCTGCTGCAATGGCTATAACTCTACTCTACAATATTCACTGCTTGTTCTGGAGTCCCTCAGGGTTCTAACCTGGGACCGTTACTATTCACTGTTTACTTTAAGGACTTACTGCCTAGGTTGGAACCTAATGTTTATCGTATTTGATAATGATTATAATAATAATTATTATTACTTAAAATTTTTTATATTATTATTGCTTTATTTCTCTTTCTACTTATAAATATAATAAATAGGTATAACAAAACATATAAGAAATTCTAACGTGATCTTATTTATTTCTAACTTGAATAACTGTCGGTCGATATTCGCGATTTTGCGAAACATAGTTCGAAATTTTCGGCGGCTGTATGTGAGATGTCGCGGAGAAGCGCTTTCCCGCGATATCGATTTCGTATTTAACATCTTTAGACGTAATAAAATCCGTAGTTATATGTTTCAGCCGTGACGATTTAGGTCTGCGAATAAAACCCAAACATACCAACTTATCCCTCGAAAATCCATACCTAGAACCGAGATCGTTATCATAACACGTCTATTCTTAATTGCATACTACACAATAGCATTTATTCACCCTGCGGACGTCACACATCCGACAAATTCGTTGTTTCTGTAAATGGGTTCACCGCCCCAAGGCCACACATCGGTGTCGGGGTTCAAGTCGTTCATTTGGAAGAAGACTAATAATTTGGTGATACCATTCCGCTTTTGCTGTTGCAATGCGGCCCTCCCGATAAAATTTTCGTCCTAAAAACGGTGTCCTGAAAAAGTGTTATAATTTTCATTTAAGTGTACCTTGTCAAGAGAGACGATATAACTATTGCCAGCTTCGAAAGGTGTGGTAAAACTGGTGAGCTCTTCCCCCCAAAACGGTATAAATCTTTCTATCCTCATAAAACGTTGAGTTAATGTGCCTACATCACGTGCTCCGTAATCCCTGCCCACCTAGGAGATGCGCAAGTATTAAGAGATCGGCGTGTGGAAGGCTACACTCACTCACCGTCATCAGTCTGTAATATACGTGTAAGGCATACTCTGATGGAATATAAAGGCAATATCCCGGTTCACCAGTGTGAGTAAAGGACATTACCATGACGTCGGACGCATAACCGACGTTCACTTTTCTATAGGTAAACGGCGCGAAAGTCATATTCGTATTGCAAAGCTCGTTCAGTAATTCCGCAGCTTTAGGCCCGACTACGTTTATGACCGTATACATTGAGGTGACGTCGTTTAAATTGACCGTAGATTTCGATGACAAATGGTTTTTCATCCATTCGTACACACGTGTTTGCTGACTTGTCGGTGATACCATAAAATAGCTGCAAAATATAAATAAAGTGAAATAAATGAATAAGAGAATTTAATTAAAAAGGAATAATATTAACGCATATTTATTATCAAATCATATCCGTATATCTAAAACGGAACCCAATCTTCAAAAGTATTCATAAAGTAAAACAATTCTTGTGGACAAATCGTACCTTTTCTCGGATTGCCGAACGAGCATACAATCATTTTCGTAACCACCCCGTTCATTTTGCATCCCTGTATGAACTATACCACCGACGGGTATATCCACTTCATTGGAACATAGTAATTGCAAATAATGTACTACATCCATATTCTCTGACTTGAATTAAGAGTACAGAAAAAAAACATTTCATAACGGTTTTTACGGCTTAAAGATCAATCATCTCAAATACTACTGCTTTTGTTAATATTCGAACATAACATCATTCCACTGATTTTGTTATTTTAAAGTGTACCTACACATCGGTGCATGATTATTAGGAAAAGTGAAATTTAATTTACTGCGGGGATACGTTATTCCTACGTTTTATTTACATCGAAAAGGTATAAAACATCAAACATCACGTTAATTGCATGCAGACCTTAGTTGCATGCTTATTAATAAACCCCTAACAATTTACCTTTATTTCTATTTTAGAAAATGACGACATATCTATAATACCTACGCCTTCTCGGCAAGCTAAAAACTCCTCTCTCATAAAGTCGAAGAATTTCGGTTTGTAGAAACTACCGGCTGGCATTTCTGGTTTTTTATCGCCCGCTACAAACAACAAACACAATTAGTTCTAAAATTTCGAAAAGCGCACTAATAACTAATTAATTTGAATATGCGGAGAGTATTGTTTTAAAATATTTCTGTATAGAACCGCACCGCCCTGTATATAGATAAATATGTTTGTTACGGAGCATAGGGTTAGTAATTTCGCATTTTTATTAATTCCTATGGCTAATATAAGTAGCACACTTAAAAAATTTTTAAATTCGCGGGTATTGTAAAAGCTGATTCACTCAAGCACAACAGAGAATCACAACAGGGACAACCTTTACAATGAGATAGAAAATAGGTGTAACGCATAAATGGTTGCATATAAGTTAAAGGCGTACATATTACACTCTGATAATAGTAACCTATCACTATCATGCCGGACTAAGAGTTTCCGATAGAAGTGTCCAAGTACAGTGGGTTGATTTAGAATCGACTCAAACTGCCATAAAACTCGATAAAAGTATGCAGTACAGCGACATCCGAATGCGAAGCAGTAATGATATGGTCAACTATATGTAAATTACTATTTACAGATGCAATATATTTTTGTATCAAATCGAGTTTCATATGCAGGTACACAATTATGCTTAATGCGAGGGATCATTTATATATTCCTACATTGATAATTTTGTAATGCGATCTTATCATGTTTTGAAATAAATAAATATGGTTAAATCGCTATCGCCTACATTTTCACTATATTTCTAAGTATTTATGTATGTAAAAATTGTATGGGTAAGGATTTTTGTATAATTTGAGTGTCATATGCAACTAGAGTTTCATATGCAACTACACAATTATATTTTATGCAAGGGATCATTTATATATTCTTAAATTGATAATTTTGTAATACGATCTTATCATGTTTTGAAATAAATAAATATGGTTAAATCGCTATCGCATACATTTTCACTATATTTCTAAGTATTAATGTAATTAAAAATTGTATGAGTAAGGATTTTTGTATAATTTGAGTTTCATATGCAACTACACAATTATATTTAG